>JAJJMC010007942.1:325908-382570 GCA_023531435.1 Papaver californicum
TTTGGTTTCATACTTTTATCCTGTAGATTAACAAATCTGTTCTTGTTGTTTATGTTGTTATTCAAAAATATGTTGTTGTTGTTGTTGTTGTTGATATTCTTACTACTGAAACCTTTTTTGGTTTCATACTTTTTCTTGTAGATTATGGAATCTGTTCTTGTGGTTATATCTCACAAAAAGGATACGTTATCGTTTCGTATTGGTCTACAAGCATCTCTTTTTGATTTGAAGGGTAGTATATGTTAAAAGTGGTGTCAATTCTCTGTTCTTTCTATAGAAATTTTCCATATAGTTGGTGATCAACAAAAGGTTATCAATTGTTATTTTGATCTCCAATCGGTTGCTGTATTTACTGTTTTTAATAAGCTTCCATCTCTTGAGTTACACATAGGGGACAGAGATGAGTGTTTTAGTTCTAATTCAGGAACTTCAGTAGTTATACCTTTTGAACAACGACGAAGTTCAGGAATTGTATCTTTTGAGAAGCCACGAAGTTTAGGAATTATACCTTTTGATCATGTAGGACTTACAAATTTAGTTGATTATGATGTCAGTAATAAAGTTAAAGAACATTTGAAGTCTGCAATTTGGTTAGGCATTTTTCAGGGTGTCAATCAGGTGTTTACGGGAGGTGTTCAACAAGTTTGTTCTGCTTTGTTGAAATATCATGCAGCATCTGGGTATTCATTCAAGATGACAAGGAATGAGAAGTTGAGGATTAGTGAATGTTGTGCTAAGAAGGAAGAAGAGAAATGTGAATGGCATATATATGCTGTTTCTATTGATGGGTTGTAGGTAGTCCTTTTATTATCAAGGAGTTAAATAAGAAGCACACTTGTTGTGGTGGAGTTGTAAAAAGACCACATGTGACGAAGAAATTAATTAGTAGATTGATTCTTGACTTTCAACACCAACATTCTCTTCATTTACAACACCAACAATCTCTTCACTTGCAGAATCAACATTTTCTTCATTTCCAACACCAACCTGGAGTTCAAGATCAATATAATCAACAGGAATATCTTCTTCCTCTATGCGTTGTACCAAGCGTTCTTCTTGTTCAGTATATGGATACAAGAATGATTCTTTACGGTGACCCACATTCATCTGCAGAACACAAGGAACATGTTGGAACTTCTTTTTATTTCATTTGGAATAAGGTGTAATTAAATAAAGAATGAAACTTTTTTTATTGAAGCAAAAATGATGGAACCTTTTTTGGTTCCATCATTTTTTTTCATCTGGAATTGTACTGAACCAAAAAAAATGATGAAACCTTTTTTGGTTCTATCATTTTTTTTCATCTGGAATTGTACTGAACCAAAAAAAATGATGGAACCTTTTTTTGTTCCATCATTTTTTTTCATCTGGAATTGTACTGAACCAAAAAAAATGATGGAATCTGGAATTGTACTGAACCAAAGAAAATAATGGAACCTTTTTTGGTTCCATCATTTTTTTTCATCTGGAATTGTACTGAAGCAAAAAAAATGATGGTTATTTTTACCTTTGAGAATATTTCTGGTTTATTGCTAAGATCATCCAAATTGTTCATCAATGCCTTACATATTCCATCTAGGTCCCATGTAGCGAACCTTGCGTACATCTCGGTACCAGCCTGTCCTAAGGTGATGTTTGTCATCTCGGCAAACCAATACTGAAAAAAAGAACACAACATTCAAATTAGTAATCAAACTTGGGAAAATGATGAAACCAATTTAGGTTTCATTAATACAGACATTAAGTGAAAAACACCAACATTGTTGGTTTTCAAGCACCAACAGTGAAAATGATGAAACCAATTTCGGTTTCATTAAAATAGATATTTAAGTGAAAAACACCAATAAAGTTGGTTTCAAGCACCAACAGTGAAAATTATGAAACCAATTTCGATTTCATTAAAATAGACATTTAAGTGAAAAACACCAACAGAGTTGGTTTCAAGCACCATTAATGAAAATGATGAAACCATTTTTGGTTTCATTAAAATAGACATTTAAGTGAAAAACACCAACATAGTTGGTTTCAAGCACCAACGGTGATGAAACCAAAACTGAAATATGAAACAAATGGAATTGAACCTTTCTTTCTTTTCAACGTAAGTATGAAACCAATGATTTCAAAATAAATGAAACCTAAACCTAACATATGATGAAACCAATACTGCGAAACCAAAAATCGTTGATGCATTTTTATTTTGAAACATGAATAATCACTGAGAACAATGAAACTTTGATTTTACCTTTTGTAGGGTCTTGTTTCTTCACTCTTTTATTAAATTTTTTCTCGATCCTTCCATCTTTCTTTTTGTCTTGTTTTTTTTGACCATTTTGATTTTGTTTTGATTTTATGTTGAAATTGTTATTGATGATGATGATCAGGACTCACTGAAGCTACTGATGATGTAGATGAAGATGATATTTATCGACAACAGTTTTCAAATGATTGAAACCAAAAATTGATGAAAGAAATGAGATGAAATGAGATGATGATCACGATTCACTGAAGCTATTGATGATGAAGATGAAGATATATGATCGACAAAAGTTTCCCAAAGATTGAAACCGAAAAAAAAAGTGAGATGAAACCGAAACTAATGAGAGAAAGGAAGTTGTTGAAGTGGGTGAAGGGGGTAACAGTTCAAATTGAATGACGGATTTAATGTTCAGGTCGTGTATTGGCTTGGGCTTATAGTTGGGTTTAGTTTATAAGGAAGGGTATTTTAGGGAGTTGATAACAAATTGGGTTTTTGTTAACATTTGTTTTTGTTGGGTTTTTTGTAGTATGATAGTGACACTCTTGGGCTTATAACCCACGACCTGTATAATTAATCTACATATTTGCCTATTGTGTCAATGTTTAAAAAAAAAAATCCTAGGTACCTAAAGGTTTGAAATTATTAGTTGCCGATTGTTGATTTTGGTGACCTAAAAAATTGATCCATACTCGATCTAAAATTGGTACAATACCATATTCAATACGAAATTGAGAGTTGAACCCAAGAATCATACCCAATATGTTTCAGATTCATTTGTGGATCGACATGTAATTTTGATATATGCGACAATTCTGGTCGATGTTTATCGTAAACAGAGAACATCAACTTTAATCGATAGGGGTTTCATCCAAATTACTGTTGATTGTGATGTTGCTCTTCATTTACAAAGAGAATCAACCATAATCGGCAAAATTTAAGATAAACCCTATCGATTATGAATGATAGTTCATTTTGTGTTTATCTTTTTCAAGTTGTTCTTTAATTTCTTCATCATTCAAAAAAATAATAATTTATAATCGATGGAAAAATTATGATGTTTTAGGTTTCTACGCTAAATGTTAGGGATAAGGGTAAGAATGTATTTAAAGTGGGAAGGGTGAGGACATCTAATATTTTTAAGACACCCATATCTAACTGCATTATAACTTCTATAAAATAATAGACTTGAGACCAAAAAAATTATTATTTTAAAGAGATATTATATTATTGATAATATAATAAATTATTATTTATAGTTAAATAATATATTAAAGAATAATTTCTAGCTTGGTGGTTGAATAATAATTGTACTTTAAACACAAAATCGACTAATTTTGTAGAAATGTTATATTATAGACTAATTACAATACAAATACAAGCATTCCAAGTATCAATCACACTAATTCAAAGTTTCTTGTTACAATACAACAACGTGACTCTGGGTCTTTGAGTGCATTACGAACTATTAAGGATGAAATATCACTTGATTTGAATCTTAAAAAAAACAAACCAATATTAAATCATATTTTGAGAAAATTTAATATGTATAAAATTAATTATTTATTTTTCTAATAACATTATTATTTATATATTATTTGGGATATATTAATGTTTAACGGAACTTTTAAAATATATTATTTTATGATTTTAACGAATTTATTATTTTAGCATTAAGGGCCCGAATTAGGGCCATGAAATTTTATCATTTTAACAAAAATATTATATTATATATTATATTATCGAATATTATTTTAAAGAAGGTATATTGTACTATGGATGGAAATAAAATCATTTGCCCCTAAGTAACTTATGAAACCAATTGACTTACTACAAACCCATGACCAAGCCTAAGCCCTAGTTTATTCAGCAGTAGCTTTGAGTTATCCACAACTCCAGCAACTTCATCTTATTTTGACGTTCCACCAAAGAATAAATCTTAAGTTTAATATATTAAATACTACGTTCCACCAAAGAATAAATTTTAAGTTTAATATATTAAATATTTCCTTCGTCCTAAATTACTTGTTTAATTAGGATTTATAAAGTATTAAGAAATTAAAACTATTTCCGATAAACTCCCAATCTTCCAGATTATTTGTTTAATATATTAGTTTCTATTTCCTAGTTTTTAATATTTTCCTGATAATCATGAAATTTTAGAAAAAAAATAGAAACTTTGTGATACATTTTTATTGAAACAAAAAATTTTATTTATGCGATTAAAGTGGGACAGAGTATTATCTTTGTCTCTTTGCTAATAAACAATAGATTAAATACATTCATGGAGCATGGATGCTTATGGACCTGTAAGTTGAGTCTTTAAGTAAAATGACTTGTCTGCATTTTTATACGCTTTCTTTCTACATATTTGTTTGTGATTTGTTATCTAGAATACAAGTACGTTGGCGATTCGATGCCGCCAAAATTAAGTTGCTCTTCACCGGAAAAATAGATCTAAGGTTTCCGGATTTCTTGTTACACATGAAGAGTTTTTGGGAAAATCACTCCTCTCTTATAGGAGAATCTTTTTTTCAAGAAGAAAATCAACCAAAATGGTCGAATAATAATTTCGAGTACCATTTCTTCTCCAATCTCAATGTACAAGATTTGGGTGATATCGTTGTACATAGCTCTTCTTCTTCGCGTTTTATTTTTGTTTCTGCATCTTTTTTTATATGTTTCATGTTTATGATGTACTTATTTTTCTTGAAAACCATAGTGTAAACGTTTCTTAATTGGAATGAAATATTAATGATTTATATAGGTCAGTATACCCGTTTCACTAACATGTCGAGTTAATGAACCATATCCGTTTAACCGGTCACAAAGGAAGATATAAAGAAAAGTAAAAACTACTATCAACCCTAAACTATATGGGTCAACATTATAAAACCCCTCAAAATGGATCACTTATTACTAGCCCCACAGTTTTTAGTTTTTCTTATTTCTAGGCCCAAAACTTTTAATTTTAGGTCTTCAATTTAAATTTATCCCTGATAATGATGTTATCATGTTTTAACAAAAATATTAATAACAGAATTGCCCCTACCATATATACGTTTTATGTAAACAAAATCTTTGAGAATCATATCATTCTGATCCCATGTTCTCTCTCTAAATCAAATCTGAGCAGAGCATGTAGGCTTTTTTTCCTCACATTTTCTTCTTCTACTTCTTCTATCGATTTCATAACGAATTTATTTAGGGACAGAATAAAGATTCTTCCTAGGGTATGACTGGAATGCTATCAATATACAAGGCGGCCGAAGGCCGTTGCAAATTTTTTAGAACGAAATACGTAGTTGATGACTAATTCTAATTCACCTATCAAATGCTAGATAGATAGACAACAAAACAATAAAACAAAAAAAATCAATAGAAAAATATGATTACATAAAGAAAATATATAGCTTATGGGAGCAAAAATGAGAGATAATTGTGTTAAGAAGTAGAATAATTTTTGATTTATATAAGGTTTAAGTTTTCATTATCAATAAATATGGGCTACCTAATTAGATATTGGGCTAAAAATAAAATTTCAAAAAAAATTCATAGTAAAAAGATGTTGGTCTAAAAAGAGGGACAGGCTATAGCCTAGGTTATCCCCTTGCTAGGCCCGTCCCTGATTTCATTATATAACATGCAAGAACAGTAACAGATCCAAGTTCATCGTCATTAAATTGTTGTTTGTATTTTCAGATCAGTGAAGAAGATCAGCTGTGAAGTTAAGTTGAACATGATTTTCAGTTTAATCAAGTTATTTCTGGTTAGTATTTGTTTTATTTTTTGTTTTTTGTTCATCTATGTGGAATGCATGTGTTGAAATTCGAAATCTGAGTAATCTTTTTCTTTTTTTTTTATGCTTTTGTGGAATGTATGTATGGAATATCTGGTTGTTGGTGTTTTTTTATTTTTGAGGAGATATTAATGTATTTGACACTCATTACGTTTGTTGAATTGTAATGTGGAATGTGATATTTAGTTGTTTAGTAGCTGCTACAGGTAAGGTGCTTTGAGAAGATCAGGTTGTTGTTTGTGTTTTTTCTGGAAGAGAATGAAGAATACTTTTGATTGTTTTTGGTGTTTTAGTGAGTAATGAAAATGAATTTGCATTTGTTATATATGAATATCAACCGACTAGGATTGGGGGCATTTTGGCTTGTTGCTTTAACTTGCCGCCATGAATATATCTGCCCCCTCGTGAATTGCATTAGTTTTTATTTTTATTTTTATTTTTATAGAAGGCTTGAATGAATTGTTATCACTTTTTGTAAGTAAACATTGTTCTTTTTTATAAGAATGGATTTATGCAGGTTGTTTAATTTTTGGTCAGGATGTTATTTTTCAGCATGTGTAACCAAGAGTTACACAAAAATTTTAGCACGTGTAATCAATAGTTACACAAGTTTTTTAGCATGTGTAATCAACAGTTACACACCAATTTCTGGGTACCATGATAATGAGTTGCATTAGTTTGTTTTCCTTTGAATTTTTATTCTTTTTGTATGTTGTTTTTTGTTTTTTTAGGGTTTTATAACTGTTGTTTGTTGTATTGATGTTGTTTATTACTTTTCATATTTCATTACCATTCGTGTTGATGTTGAGACTACACTTGATAAGTTTAAAGATGATGTTTGCAAGTAATGTAAACAATTTACTCTAATTGGTAAATATTTTTTCTTCCGAGAAGTTGGGAAATATTTTCATGTTGACTGTGATTACTCACTTCAAGCACCGACCCCCGTACACATGGTAAGAAGAAGTTTAGTTTTGATATATTTATGCAAAATGTCACCCATGTTGCTTCTTGTAGCCCTAGGACTTCTTCTGTTATTACTTATGATTCTAGTTATTCGTTGATATACTTCAAGTGGGAATGTATCTAGAGGACCGTAGTAAACGTGCTAAACCTCTCCTATCTGATAGTTGGCCTAAGGTCCTTGGGGAGGTTGGTCATGTGTTTGTTGATGGAATAAAGGAAGTTAGGATTGCTTACACAAAGTACCGTGTTCGGAATGGTTTTAACATGGTTGTCACACACAATGAACCTTCCAGGTTTTCGGCTAAGTGTGAAGTAAAAGAATGTGACTAGAAATTTTATGCAGCTTCTATCGATGAAAGGAACGCAATTTTAAGGTTAATTTTTTTTTTTTGGCTTTTTTAGTTTTTAATTACGTGTGAAATGTTTTTTTTGCTGATTTTTGTACTTGTGAGCATGTGTAACTTTGAATTAAAGATAACTTCTAATTACAATTTTTTTATAACATGTGTAACTTTGAATTACAAATTCTGTTTATAGCATGTGTAACTTTGAATTACAGATTCTACAGGTTTTTTTTTAATATGTCAAATTATTTTTTAATGAATTTTTATTTCTTGTATGAAATCTTTCAGGTTAGGACTTATAAACCTGAGCATACTTGTGGTGTTGGTGGGATTAATATAAAACAAAAGTATTCAACAAGCTTCATTTCTAGTTTGATTGAAGAAGAAGTTAAGAAGATTCCTCATAAGCCTCCGAAACAAATTGATGTTGATTTCCATACCAACTACGTAATTACTATGGAATACTATTAAGCCTACAATGGTAGAGAAAAGGTTTACATGACCATTTATGGTGATGATATGAAGTCATATTCCCACTTGGTATGGTATATTGATGCTATAAGGAAGACAAATGAAGGTACTCTGATAGATTTTCAATATGAACCTGCAAATAAACGGTTTCAAAAAAAAATCAACATTGATACCAGTTTTGTCGGCCATTAGTCTACTTGGATGGTAGTTTTCTTACTTGGAGATTCAGAGGTGCTTGCTGGTTGCTACTGTTATTTAATGGTGATCAAGGTAAGTTATGTTCTTAAACTACTCTTCTTTAGCTTTTTATTTTTTATGTTTTTTTAAAAAGATTGTGTAACTAGAGAGTTACAAATGTTTTAGGGAGGATATGTAACTGACAAATACACATAGTCTCTAGGTTTATTTTTTCCGTTCATGTTTGTGTATCATTTGACTACACATGTTCTAATTTCATGTGTAAATTTTAATTACACAAGTATAATTGCATGTGTAACTTTTGATTACACATAGTCTCTATTTTTTCGTTGTTTCCTATTTTGTAATGTTTTTTTTTTCATTTTTTTACACACATGTAGTTTTCTATCCACTTGTTATTGCACTTGTTCCTGGTGAGGATAACCACAACTGGGAGTGGTTTTTAAGAAAGTTGAAGAAAGTTGTTGACGATGAGAGGAAAACCATCTTTATTACGAACCTTGGTGAAGGACTTAAGTGTGGTGTTCCACTTTTCTTTCCAGATTCATACCATAGCTACTGCTAATACCATTTGAGGATGAATCTCCCCATCATTGCAGCTGATGCTAGGTTCACTCTTGTTGTTAATCTTTTCCAAGAAGTGACATATGCCCTTTCTCCTGAAAAACATGTTGATGCGATAAAAGAAAATTGGTGACTTGCATTGTGAGTGGGTTGCTGACTATATAAATGAGATCCTACCTGATAAATATGCCAATTCATATTTCAAAGGATGTCGGTATGGACGCACATCTAGTTCTATTGCTGATTCACTCAATAGATGGATTACGGTTCACAATAAGATGTCTGCATCTGCTCTTTTGGATCAGGTTAGTAGAGTGCGTTCTGTTTTTTTTTGTTTTCTTTTTGTACTTGTGAGCATGTGTAACTTTGAATCACAGATGATGTTTATAGCATATGTAACTGTTATTTATAGATGATGATTATAACATGTGTAACTGTGAATTACAAATCCTTTTTATAGCATGTGCAACTCTGAGTTACAAATTCTACAGATTTTATTTGTGTCAGATGATTTTTTATTGATTTTTTATTTTTTTTATGAAATCTTTCAGGTTAGTTAAGTAATTTATGTTTTTTGTTTTTGTTTTCTTAGTACATTCTATTTTTTTACTTGTTACATGCTATATAATGCAAGTGTAATTTTTTTTTCCAGTTTTAGGATGAAAGTAATGGTAATGAATGTAGACCGTCGTGAGTATGGTGTTAAGATGACGACTCCCCTAACTCCAGAATATGAGAAAAAACTTGCGGCACTTCAAGATGAAGGTTTTCCTAGAGAAGTGTTGGTAGCTAGTCCTACTGTGTATGATGTTTTTAGCGGAAAGACTCATAGAGTGGACCTCGAGCACTGGATTTGCACATGTCAAAGGTTTGATCTTTTTTGTGTGTGTTTTTTTTGTCAGGATACAACATTTATAACTTCCAGTTACACAATATACATGAATGTGTACCTATATATTACACAAGACATATATCATGTTTAAATTTAAGGTACACACCCCTGTTTTTTGCATGTGTAACTGATTAGTACACAAGTTATATGATTTTTTTTTTGTGTTTATGATTTTGTGTTTCTTTTCTGAAGATAGCGCGTATACGGTTTCCCTTGTTCTCATGCTCTTGCGGCCATATGAAAGAGTATACATCAAGCGATTGAATTCATTGTACCTTATTTCACAAGCGAATATTATTGGAATACTTGTATGCATGCCATCCATCCAGTCCCCAACTACAACGGTCCTGATCTTATGGATGAAGATGACACTATTAACCCACCTATTGTGGGGAAACAGGCAGGCAGACCCCCGAAGAAAAGGATTGAAAGTCGTGGTGAGAGGAAGCCAAAGAGGAAGGTTCGTTGTAGCAATTGAAATGAAGAGGGTCATAATCGGGCAGGTTGTAGGAAGTATTCGAAGTATACACCTCCTTAGTCTTTTTTTCTTCATAATTTTAAATAAAAAGTTTAAACATTCCAAAGTTTTAAAAAAGGTTTTTTCAATGAAGTTGGTAGTAGTTTGATGTTTGGAATACTTTTTTCAGGATTATTTTGTTGTTTTTGTAAGGATTATAATTTAGTAGGGGTGTTTCAAATTTTTTATTTGTGATTCTACAAGTTTTTTTCTTTTTTTTTTCAGAGTGTTTATCTTCTCAGTAGACAAGTCAGATGCATGTGTAACTTGAAAGTACACATGCTATACATCATGTGTAATTAAAAATTACATAAGTAACAGGCACGTAACTTCACAGTACGCAAGCTAATTTGAACATGTGTAACTGCCAACTACACAAGTTATTAGCATGTTGCAGTTACATAAGTATATAACTTGCGTAATAAAAAGTTATTTAACATGCCTTTTTTTATACTTGTGAAGGCATGTGAAACTTCAAAGCGCACATGGTATACAACATGTTTAATTTAAAATTAAAGAGGTAAAAGGAATGTGTAACTTCAAAATACACAAGCTAATTTGAACATGTGTAACTGCCAACTAGACAGGTGTAACTTCAAGATTCAGGGTTCAGGGTTCAAATTAGTTGTTGTTATTATATTTTAAATTATTCAACAAGCTTTTCTTAAACTTGTGAAGTCATGTGTTACTTCAAAGTACACAAGATAATTTAATAAGCCAAATGCATGTGTAACTTCTTATTATACAAGCAGAATACACACTGACAAATCTGATTATTTATATAAGATTTTATAACAACAGAAAATAATAAGAACAAGATAATACTACTTCTGGGTAGCATAATTTCAAGCCCGTCCGGCCTGGCCTAAGATAGAAAACAGGCCAGGCAGCCCAGCCTGACCCAATTTACACCTCTACGTGAGGAGGTGTGTTGAGATTAGTCTCACATTGTATATGAAACTAAAAATCCTGCAGTTTATAAGCCCTGGGAAACCCTAACCTTGCAAGTTGGTTTTCGAGGTTAGCTAGGCCCATGAGCTTCAATACATAGTCATGAACAAAAAATTACTGCAACCCTTATAGTTCTACGTTATAGGATATCATAGGATACCACCGATGAGTATATTCATATGGGTAAACAAATTTTGCAAATCTCTTAATGTTTTGCGAAACAATAGTGAATCATTTTGGTCCAGAGTTTTTACGAAAACCTAATCAGGAAGATGTTCAAAATATACCAACGCAAAACAGTTGACATGGTCTTGAGAGTTGATATATGTTGTCCGAAAAAATTAGCAGTATAAAGTATATAAAAGTTCAGTATTCGTCATGCTCGATAACTAAATTCAATGCCGACTGTCAATATTTTGAAATTGACAAAATTATTAAATGTCTCAGTGGCATTCTAGAGGGAGTTATCCTCAATGCGACTCATGTCAAAAGTTTATGCCTAATTTTTTTCCAACAGTTGGCATGCTCGATAACAAAATCCAATGTCGACTGTAAATATTTTGAATCGACAAAATTATTAAATGCCTCAGTCGGCATTGTAGACAAAGTTATCCTCAATGTCGACTCAGAAAAAACGTTTCTACCCAGTTTTAGGCCACAATCGACATAGTTGGTGACCCATCTTATTGTGCCGAATGTGAAACCAAGAATAATGCTTTTATGGGCATATTATTAGACACAATCGGCATAATAAGATGTATTTGACCATGTCGATGAAGGCATAAAGTTCCTATCCAGCTTTAGGCCACAATCGACATAGTTGGTGACCCATCTTAATATGCTGATTTTCAAACCAAGAACAACCCTTTTATGGGCTTATTATTGGACACACTCAGCATAATAAGATGTCTACGACCATGTCGACAGAGGCCTAAAGTTTATGTCCAGTTTTAGGCCATATTCGGCATAGTTAGTGACCTTCGTACTATGCTGACTGTAGACAACCAAGAATAACCCTTTTATGGGGGAATATCTGGTGGAAATATAGAATGAGTTTGAATATCATACCGATTGTAAAAATTGACATTTTTTTTTATTTTGACCATGCCGACTCCAAGTATGTCCAACTCAATTACCATGGCGAACCAAACTAAAAAAATCACATTAAACCTCATTTAGATCTACACTTGAGTATTCAGAGTACTTGTATCTTCTGTTTTTTCATTTTCCTCACTTGGTTCTTCACTTGAACCTTTATGCTCATAAATATCTTGATTTAGGGTTTTTTCAAAGATATAATTTTGATTATCTAGAAAATGTTACAATTGAGAATCGTTATCAAAAGCAACATAAACACTTTCTTCTTGTTGAGATGAAGATTCCCCAACATCAAATTTCTCGCTAGAATCTCTCATTTCCATCAAATCTCTCAAAACCCCAAATTTTCCTATACTTCTTCTTCTTCTTCTTCTTCTTCTTCCCCCCTTACTATTTATCTATAACTAACAACTAACACTCTAGCTATAAATATTAATTTTTATTTAAAATAATCTATTAACTAACAACTAATTAATCGAGGGTAATTTAGGAGTTACGAAAAATATATGGATAATGGGTTTCTAATATTACTTCAAAATATATCTATTTTGTTTCATTATGTATCCCCCAATTTGTTGGGGTATTCTCTAAGTGTGGGTTCATATTTTACTTGTCCATCCCATGCATGTTGTTTACTTGCATAATAATGTTTGTTTTCACGATTTTTATATTATTGGTTAGTTTGAACCGTACTCAAAATGAAGACCCAAATAATTTTAAGAGTACAGGTAGCTTATTCACTTTCGACTAAGTTTGATTTTGTTATTGTGGTGGAATTCCATTGTTGTGGAAGATGTACTTTTCACAAATAATCACTTGGGAAAATCCAGTTTTCACATTTTTCGGTAGTGAAAGTTGTTGTTTTCACTTTTGACAGTCGTGAAAAGAACCATTATCACCTGATTAATAGTTTATTTTACTTGCATACTACTATTAATGGAAAGGCCTCAAAATGCTAGTGCACACATTTAATACAATGCAAAATAGAAATTCTTGATTCAAACTTCATGAAGGTTCTGATATATTTCGCTCAATTCCAGAAAACATGCCCATTATCTTTTGATTTCAACTAATAGAGAATGTCATTGAAGGAAAGTTACAAAAAAGAACGGAAAGTCATTGTCGCTATAAATGAATATATCTTAACGACATGTTTAAGAGACTGATAATTTATAACAACATGTTTATAATACTTCTCAATCAATGTATGATGGGGATACATCAAACAAACTGTGTGAATCCACCATAATCTTGTAAAGCATGCTTCATCTCATGCGATGTACATTTCCAATTATTTTATCCTGCTTTGGCTTCTGCATTTGTTTTGGACCCTTCAATGTTACTTTTTTCATTCTCCATTACATGTAGCAACATACGAAAAATAAACAGTCACTGTAAGAACCTTGTGGAGGGATAGGCTTTACAAGAACCTTGCTTTTTACCTCAGTTCCTTGTGCATCAGAGATAGTTTTGCTTAACTTTGCTGCGTATTGCTTTTCTTGGGTCAGATTTGAGCTCCTTACTGCAGCGACTGTTGATGAATTCATATAAAGCCAAGTTTTTTTCTTCAAATCATATTCTAGCAGGGTGAAATGTGACTGACTCGGTGTTACACATCGGTGCAAACAGCTTAACTGTCGAGTCAACATATGCTTCAACAATTCTTGGCATCCAATAGTTGGTTACATGAGATTTCTCATAAGCTACCTGCAAAACAATTTTCAAATTCTTACTGTCATATTTAAGTTCTTATTACTTTCATATCTAAGTTTTTACAAAGCGGATATTTTTTAGTACTTACTTATGTTTGTGTCAAGAGGAATATTGATTTTTCGTAGTTTTCTGATTTTCTATTCATCTTGTTGGATAACTTGTTGGTGTATAAATCTATGAAATCACTTTCCAGGTACATATCTTTTGTTAGCTACAGCATTAGTTCTCCATTGATAGTAACATATAGACTTTCATCCTTGTTGATCAGTGACCAAGTAGAATCTCTGCATCAAGATTAAACTTAATTAACCAATAAGAATTCAGCAATACGAATTAATTTTTTGAAAGTAAATTATAAAGTATATGGTAGTTACGATGTCGAGTGTTTGTTTGAAGTATTCAGATACAACTTTCTTTCTGATGCCTACCAAGTTATTTACTATCCTTGAATCTTTAACAATCTCACCCATTTTTTCATTTTTATCTTCATCATTCTTCTTCTTCTTCTTCTTCTTCTTCTTTCTTTCAAAATGTGTGATGTTACCTTTCTCAAGATTTCTCTTTCGTTCTTTTACACCTCTTTCTATGGTTCCCACTTGGTTTTTATTCTTCTGTTGTTCTTTGATAAGTGGTGGAGTAGGGATATCATTATGTGCAACAATTAAAAGAATTAACATCAACTCAGTTTTTAGTCTTTCTTAAAGCATGTGTACTCAACAGTTACACAAGCATTTTCATAACATGTAACTGCCAATTACACAAGTTATTAGCATATGTAATATGCAGTTATATATGCTTTCGTAACTTGTGTAATATGCAGTTACACATGTATTATATAGAATTTGTAACTTCCAACTACATAAGCTAATAACAAGCAAAATACTTGATCCAAAAATAAAATAAAAAATAAATTAATGTACATGTGTCAAAAATGCTTACCATTGAAGGTAGTTTTTGGATTGTTTCTTTATGCATCTCCATCTTCGGCATTTCCCATATTTAGGTTTAAATCATCTAGAACTTCACTGATTGTGGCATCTACACCTGAAATAGGAAGGTAAGTTCCCATTCTTACCAACTTGTAAAGTTCTGGGTTGTCGCCTTGTGTTGATTGAGTTTTTTCTGGCAGTTGTGAATACTCATCAACACATTTCTTTTCTTTGTCTTCAGGTCCTTTATCTATCTTAGATGCATATGACTTCTTTTTAGTTGTTAGATGCAAGTCTTTTGGTAATTCATCCTTTGTCTTACCTTTTTTTTCTGGATATTTTCCTTGCAGAAGTGTTGGAGTGTTTCTAGGGTTAAGGGTGATTGGTGGAGTTGCACAAGGATAAAAATAAAAAAAATATTAGTTTTTTTCCGAAAGGAACTACATAGGGCAAAAAATACAGTTAAACAAGCACTTACAGGTGTTGCTTTCTGCAGGTTTACTACTGGTTGCTTCATCAACATGTACATCTTTGTTGCTGCTACATCAGGCATTGCTGGTCAATCAACTACAACTTCGGATTCCATGGCTACATCAACCAGTCCTATTTATGCTATAATGTATATTTTCATAGGTACATCAGTGTTTGTTGCTTCTTCTCTAGGTTCTGGTACTTTGTTTGGTAAAGTACTTCGTTCTTGACTAGATATCTCCATCTCCAAAGTACCAAGATCATCTATGTTCATGTTAAATATCTCAAGTGTATCATCAAATCTATCATTGGTTTCGTTATCATCTTGTTACTTTTGAGTATCATCTTTACGAAGATCAACTTCTGGCAAATCTTCACTCTAATTATGTTTCTCCGGAATCTCAGGATGAGGCTCATAATCAACATAAGGATCAACCACACCGGTTTCCTGTAGAATCTTGGAACAAAAAATGTGATGGTCATAATCTTTGTTATCAGCAATGTCACTGTTTTGCATTCCTTCCTTGACAATTTTTTGGACTTCAACAAGATTTTCCTCATTTGCCGCACTGAGCTCAATCAAACTTTCATTCTCCACCCTAGCATTTTGCAACGCTAGTTCAATCTCTTCTTTAGTAGGTATCTTAGTTTCTACTCTCAACTCCTTCTCAATCTATGAAAAAGTTTCAATGAAACTGGTTATGGGATGTACATAAAAGATAGAAGGGTTACATTAATATAAAAGTCAATTTGCATATGTAACTTTTTAAAACACAAGATTTTTTTTACAGATGTATTTGTATTTGTATCTGTAACTGTAACTATAATTTTAACTGTAACTGTAACTGCATATTACACATATAAGTTGCATGTGTAACTTCTTAGTACACATGCCAATATTTGCATATGTAAATGCATGTATAACTTATTATTATATATGCCAATTTTTTTATCTGTAACTGAATATTACACATGTAAATTGCATGTATAACTTCTTAGTATACATGCCTTTTTTATACATATCAAGTTTCTTAGTACACTGCATGTGTAGCTTCTGATTACACATGCTATGTAGCAACCAGGAAACTTAATAAACATTTGAACTCTAAACATTTTAATAACTAACATAAAAACTCAAATATTAGGAAAATAGTCTTAAAATCTTACTGAAAACTACGACATGTCCGTCTTATGTATGAAGTCTGAGACAACTTGTACCGACCACCTTTCGACCCTTGGGAAATCTTCTTCTTTGCTTGGAATTTTATCGATAGTCTTTTCTTCTGTGTGCTCAACAAACCATATATGAAACAAACAATTAGATGATAAGATCATATCTTAAATAAAAAATTACCATTTAACATAACAATCAGACTTACCAGAAGATATGGAACACAACCCTTCACATTGGCTACATCATCTTGATACTTTATAATTTGATCAAACAAGTGTTTGTGTATTAGCTCTGGCCATGTCTCCTTCTTCATAATATTAAATGTTTCAACAAGACCAAGATAACGTACATGGACTTTACTACAGTTTACATCACCAAAAAACAAGACACAACACATACATAACTCTAGCAGGCAAACTATTTGTTCATCGTCGGGTTTTTTTGGCTTTGTAATCTTCATCACTTTCTTGATGGCCTCTGTGATGGCCTTCTTTTCCACTTGAGTTGCATAAAATGATTTTTCAGAAACATAAAAATGCTTTATGTATAATACATTATCATCTAGTTCTTTTCCTTTTGTTGCTAGTATTTTCTGACCCTTTCTACCTCCAATATTTTGTATTATTATCGCAGCACACATTTATGGTGTAGAGGCGATCGTTTTTTCTCCAAATCTAAATGCATTGGGTATGTCACTGTCATGATCGTAACATCTCAAGAAATTTACAATTTCATGCTTGTTTGTATTTATCTTCTTTGTTATGTCAGGGTATTCAATATCATGTGTATTCCAATACAACATGAATAATTTTCCATAAGGGGCATATTCTACAAACTTTTTTGTCCTTTTGGATATTACTAGCGGCTACACTTCCTTCATTAAATCCTGGATCACATTGAATGATATGTTGTGTACTTATCAGATACATACTTAATCTCAAAGAAAATCAGTTTTTGTAAGGGATGTGTACCTTCTAAGTACACATATGCATCATTGCTTTAATGGGATGTGTAACTTCAATGTACACATGCCATATGCATGTGCAACTTCAAAGTACACAAGATATATCAAGCATGTGTAATATTAGAGTAGACAAGCTTTTTTGGGATGCAAACCAGCTCTTTTTTTTTAATATTAATCAACATCATTCAAATTCCTATTACTAGTAACTACTCACCCCTTCCCTATTTACATGAAGGGAAGGTGTTTTCACACAAATTAAGAAAAAAAGAAAGAGACTAATTTTTTTCCAAAAATACCCTCAATTATATTTCCTATTGTTCCTAGTTTTTAGTTCCAGTCTTTAATGTAAAGTTAAAAAATTATTTTAGTTGTGAAGAAAATTTGTTTTAGAAATAGAGATTTTAAGAATGCGACTTAGAAATTTGAGCTTACTATTTCCTAAGTTAGTGTATGATATTGAGATAAGGATAAATCAGGAAAATTTAAGGGAAAATATGAAAACCTTCATCTTATATTGGACTTGTACCATAAACCTTCATCTAAATAAGGACAGATGGAGTATTATTCAGATCAATCAACATGAAAATGGTCTTGAGATGTCATAACATGAACAAGAACCAGTTAACTTTTTTGATTATGCTATGAAATTGTAGTTAACCTAAAAAAATATGCCAGACATCTTATTATGCACCAAATATATTATTCACATCAAATTAAGATGTCAGACAACCACAACCACAACCACCACCACTACAAACTTCACCAACAACATGAAGTAACGAAATCAAAAATTAATACAATATGATACTCTAGGTTTTAAACAACATGCAGTAGCAGAATCAAATTTATTTTAACAGAGTAAGATATAAGAATCAACAAGAAGTAGAAATCCTAGAATTTGTAATTCATAATCAGAGCAAATTTGAATTCGTAATCAGAATAAACAAATCATAATCATCCACAACCAACACCACTACAACCTTCACTAAGAACACTTCAGTTCAAAATTAAAACAACATATACTATGATACCTTAGTTTTTACATAACCTGCAAAAGCTGAATTTAAATTCTTAATAGAGTAACATTTAAGAATCATAATCAACAAAGTTAAAATCCTAGAATTTGAACAAGAAACTCTAGAATCATAATCAACAAATTTAAAACTCTAGAATTCGAAATCAGAGCAGATTTACCTGTGATTTCATCGTCTTCACCAGAAAAAAATTCCTTCTTTTTTCTTTTCATCTTTTCTGTCTTGTGTTGAACTGATTTTCGATCAATTTCTAATTTTAAACGTTTTCAGTTATTGTTTAAATTTGATTTGTATTTCAGTTTTTTCAATTTAGTTTCTGTAAAGTTTTGAAATCTGAAGTTTTTTTATTTAAGTTTCAAGTAAGATTCAGTTTCTCTCTCCTAAAACTTAAAATAAAGGGGTCGGTGAGAAAGAAAGGTAGGTGAAGGTTATTATACTCAAGGTCAGTTTATCCATTTCAGCTTCAAATGTAATTGTATTAAATTCGGGGCCTCGTATGAATACCTCTAGGGGCTTGATTTTATGGATAATTCATGGGTGGGACGTAATTTCCCCGAAGAAAATCACATTTTGAAGTTTGAACTGTGAAGAACGAACATTCGATAAAACTTCAGATGGATGGGTTTTTTAAAGTCACTGGAAGAGTTGGAACGAGTGCAAAGGCAACAAGCACTAATTTATTTGAAAAACCCAACAAAAATCTCCACCAAAATTCTAAAAGCTCTTCATGTCTACCTTATCAGAACTGGTCTTCATCAAAGCAGTTTCGCCATTGCAAACTTCATTGCTCATTGTTATACTTTGGGTACAATGGAGTACGCAAACAAATTATTCGATCAAATGCTTGAACCAACTACTGTTGTTTGGAACACCATGATCAGAGGTTTTCAAAAAAACCAAGAACCTATTAAAACACTTGCATTTTTTAGTCAAACGAGAGCTAAAAATATTCAGCCTGATCATTTCACATACCCATTTGTTGTTAGAGCTTGTGCAGATTTACAGGATATTCGTAGAGGAAAATGGGTTCATGGGGCAACTGATGAAGCTTGTTTGGTAACAGATATTTATGTAGCGACGAATTTGATCGAATTATACGTTAGCTGTGGGGATGTTAGAATTGCTCATAAGATGTTTGATGAAATGCCTGTTAGAGATGCAGTATCATGGACTGCTATTATGTCGGGTTATGTGAATCAGTCGAATACTGATATGAAAATGGCTCAATGGATATTTGATGGAATGCCAAAAAAGGATGTTATCGCTTGGAATACAATGATAGCTGGGTATGTAAAAATCCGCGATATGAAACTCGCATTTTATTTGATCAAGCGCCTATTAAAGATTTACTAACTCACAACATGTTGTTAGGTGGCTATGCAAAGCATTGCGAAACTGAAGTTGCTCTCCGGTTCTTTGAGTCGATGCCCGAAAAAGATGTAGTGTCTTGGAATTCAGTTATTGGTGGGTTTGTTCAGAATAAGAGGGTGAATGATGCTATGTCATTTTTTCACAAGATGCAACTAGAGAATGTGAAACCTAATATGGTGACCTTAGTGGGTTTCTTTCTGCTTGTGCCCAAGTTGGGGCTTTGGAAACAGGGAGATGGATACATTGGTTCATTGATAAAAACAGATTCAATTTGAATGTGATGTTATGTACTGCTCTTGTGGATGTGTATTTGAAATGTGGAGCTTTAGAAAGTGCTCAACGGGTTTTTGATTTGATGTTTGATCGAGATGTTGTTACCTAAAAGGTGATGATAATGGGTTTCTCCATGAATGGGCAAAGTAAGAAGGTGCTGGAGTTATTCTATCGAGTGCTAGATGAAAAAGTGCGTCCCAATGAAGTTACCATGATTGGAGTTTTATGTGCATATACTCACACGGGAATGGTAGATGAAGGTCGAAATAGATTTGAGAAAATGCAAGAACAGTTTGGAATCACACCCAAACTTGAGCATTATGGTTGCATGGTCGATCTCCTTGGCCGTGCTGGGTTGTTGGACGAAGCTTATGATTTTATTCAAACAATGCCACTTGTTCCTCATATTGGAGTCTGGGGTGCTTTATTGAATTCATGCAAAACCAACGGCAATGTTGAGCTAGCTGAGTATGCAACTAATCACCTAATTGAACTAGATCATGAAGATGGAGGTTATTTAACAACTATGTCAAATATATATCTAATGCTGGAAGATGGAAGGATGTTGCCAAGGTGAGAGTTTTGATGAAGAGGAAGAAAATTGATAAACTTCCTGGCTGTAGTTCAATGGAGATCAATGGTGAAATTCACGAGTTTGTAGTATAGGAGAAGATCCATCCTAGATGGAATGAAATTTACGAGATGATTGATGAGATCTCAAAGCGGTTAAGAGTAGCAGGTCATGTAGCAAGCACCACCGAGGTGTTCTTTGATGTAGAAAACGAGGAGAAAGAGAGGGCATTATTCTACCACAGTGAGAAGTTAGCTATTGCCTTTGGGCTTATTGCTACTGATAAAGGATCATTGTGAAAAACTTGCGTGTTTGTATTGACTGTCATTCTGCTATAAAGCTCATTTCAGAGATTTTCGATAGGGAGATAGTAGTTAGAGACACATGCAGATTCCATCATTTCAAGGAAGGGATTTGTTCTTGTGGTGATTACTGGTGAAGTGGTCTATTTTAATTTTTCGTAAATATATAACATTCGAAATTTGAGTGCGGAAGTGATGGGCTACTTTGGAGCAAACGGCTTTGGAGTTCTTTCCTAAAGGAAAGAGTCCATTTACCATGAAACTTGATATTAGAACATCTATAACATCCATATTACGTATAAAAGTTAGATCAAAAAACATGTTATCGTATTCCATTTTCTTCTTTTATAGTTACATGAGTATGAAAAATGATAAGATCACCGCATTTCTCTGTCTGTTAAATGGAGACTTTCTGTTTTATTTTAAGGGTATAATGCGAGGAAATCAAATGCTTCTTCATAAAAGAAGGGGAAAGCGAAGAAAAATATCTTGCAGATGAAATGGTGGCGTAAGTAGTAGAAATGCTGATGAAATGGTGGCGTAAGTAGTAGAAACCCGTCGAGAATTGATGGCGGAAGCTGTACAGAACAACACACAACCATACAAGCTACACCAAAAGCAACAAAGAAATGTGTAGCCAGTTTATGTTTGTAAATTACTAGTGAATATGTGAGTGCAAGAAAGATATTCAAATAAATAAAAGTAGTTCCTCTTGAAGGAAAAGCTCAAAGCTCCATCACCATTCAAATCTTCTTCATCCATCTTATAGTTTTATTGCATAGTTCCAGTAAACATTCCCTTTAAACATGTATAAGAAACTTAAAGCAATGAAAGATAAGATTGACTTGAGCATTACACTAATAGATTCCCAAAAGATAGCAATGAAAGATGAGAAGATTGAGGTTGAGTATCAGAATTTTTGCAGCAAAGAACTAAGACAATTGACTAACGCACAAATGTAGCATAAGGGCAATTTCTATGGGACTTCCCGAATTTTTGATTTTGAAAAGCCACGTAGATTAACAAACAGAGATCTCCATTGTGGTAAAATGCGAAAAACAAGGTCAAGCACCTACTTAGCGGAGCAAGTGCCGAGCAGCCAAGCCATTGCCGCTGGCGGCAAAGAGGTGACCGATAAGCCATCACAGCCGTTAACGGCTAATTTTTGTAGTTGTTGCCCAACAATACTGAAAAAATATTAGTGTAGAAGAGAAATATTGTATTGATATTGAATGAAATATTAGTACAGAAATAACTAGTACAGAGTTCTTATAGTACTGATGGTACATGACAAGACAGTATAAGACTCTTACAAGACTAAAGAATACCAAGACTGACCCGTTACCAAGCTGTGAAACAATTCTAGAGCTAGACCTTTTGTAAAAAGATCAGCTAGTTGCTGCTTAGATGGAACAAACTTGATAAATTGAAACTTTGAAACAATCAGATCCTTAGTAAAGTGATAATCAATTTCCACATGTTTTGTTCTTGCGTGAAAAACAGGATTTGAAGCTAAACTAGCTGCACTCTTGTTGTCACACATTAGAGTACTGGTGTAAGAAATGGCATACCTAATTCCTTGAGTAGATAAGAGAGCGATAGCAATTCTGCACTAGTATTTGCCAAATCTTTATATTCTGCCTCAGCAGAGCTCCGAGAAACAGTGGGTTGTTTCTTTGAATTCCAAGATATGAAAGAAGATCCAAGGATAAATACAATACCCATAAGTACTTCTTCTTGTATCAGGACAGCCTTCCCAGTCTGAATCTGAGTAAGATTTTAGTATAGACAAGTTTGAAGAACCCAGTGTGATCCCTGAATCCAAACTGCCTTTTAAAAACCTCAATATTCTCTTTACCAGTTGTAGATGATTTGTGGTTGAATTGTGCATAAGTTGAGACATATAACTGACAGCAAATGCTATGTCTGGTCTTGTCATTGTTAAGTACTGTAAACCACCTACAAGTCTTATGTACATTAAAGGATTTTGTAGAATCTCTTCAGAATAAAGTGAACATTTATCCCCTTTTGCAACAGGTGTAGCACATGGTTTACAATAAACAATATCATCTTTAGCAAGTAAATCCAATGTATACTTGTTCTGAGTAAGCAACAAAGTAGAAGTTGAAGTATTTTTGTGTACTTCAATACCCGGAAAATAATGCAATTCCCCTAAATATTTCATTGCAAATTCTGATTTGAGAGCAGATGTGAGATGAGCTATTAAATATGCAGAACTTCCTGTGAGAATTATATCATCTACATAAAGTAGAAGAAACACAATACCTTCAGAAGACTTAAAATGAAAAAGTGAATGATCACATCCAGATTTTATAAAGCCATATTTCAGCAGGAACCCACTAAATCTTTGGAACCAAGCCCTTGAGCTTGTTTCAGTCTATACAATGACTTCTTCAAATGACACACATAGTCTTCTTTCCCTGGTACTTTGAATCCCTCAGGTTTTTCCATAAACACACATTCATTAAATGACTATGCAGAAAAGCATTTGAAACATCTAGTTGTTTAATCTGTCACCCTTTTGAAACTGCAATTTTTAAAACTGTCTTTATATTTGGTGCTTTTACCATTGGACTAAATATCTTAGAATAATCAACCCCATCCAGCTGATCATACCCCTTAGCTACTAGTCTTTCCTTGTATCTCTCTACTGACCCATCTGAGTTCAATTTTAGTTTATAAACCCACTTACAATTAAGAACATTCATTACATCATGATACTTGACCATGTCCCATGTCTCATTGTCCATCAAAGCTTGATATTCCAATTTCATTGCTTTAACCCAAACTGGTATTTTACTAGCCTTCTTATAAGTTTTTGGTTCCTCATGTGTTACCAAAGAACTAAAAACAACTGGTATAAGATGCCGCACAACATGATTGGTTACAAAATCAGGAAAAAGCTTAGGTTTTACAACACCAACTTTAGATCCTGTAGTCATAGGAGTATGAGAAGGTATTGGAACAATAGAAATGGAAGATGGAATAGATAAGGAGGAATCATTATGATCAGAAGAACTATGAGCAGAATTTGCAAAAGGAAATGAACATTCATCAAAACTTACATGCCTAGATATGTAATTTTTTTCACTTGAATTATCATAGCACTTATACCCTCTATGTAGATCACTATATCCTATAAAGGTACATATTGATGAATTTGGACTTAACTTGTCAGGTCTATATGCACCTAAGTAAGGAAAACATTTAGACCCAAAGACTTTTAGGAGAGAGTAGTTTGGAGATTTCTGAAATAACAGTTCATATGGAGAATGAAACTGTAACAATTTTGTTGATAACCTGTTTATTAAAAAGGTGGCAGTATGAAATGCATCATACAAGAAATTTATTAGCATATTAGCCTGGAATAAGAGAGTTAAGCCAACCTCTGTGATGTGTCTATGTTTTCTCTCAGCAAGTCCATTTTGCTGAGAGGTATGTGAATATGATAGTCTTAAAGAAATACCACATTGATCTAAAAGGAGTTTAAATGGACCTTTTGTAATCTCATATGGATTGTCACATTAAAAAGAGATAATTTTGGTGGCCAACAAAGTTTCATTTATTTGTTTAAAATGCCGAAAAGCTACAAGACAATCTGTTTTGATTTTCATTGGATAAGTCCAATGACATCTAATGTATTCATTTATGAATATAATGTAATATCGAAAACCTAAAAGGGATGACACTGAAGCAGGACCCCGTACATCACAATGGACAAGCTCCAAAGGAGCAGAACTAACTCTATCTGACAGATGAAAAGGTAATTTTTTACTCTTACCTAATTGACAAGAAGAACAAACTGACTCTATTGCTCTTGATGTGAGCTTTATTGACTAAGAAGTTTGGAGCTTGTGGACAACAGCAGCAACAGGATGACCAAACTTGTTGTGTCGAATTAGTGAAGAAGCTGCAAGAGATGTATGAAAGCAGACTGGAGAAGTTGTAGATATGGACTTGAGTAGATATTTGTTGTAGATTGAACCTTTAGCAAGAACCTGTTTTGTGACCACATCCTTAATCAAATAACCTCAATCTTGTAACTCAAAAAAACCTGAATGATCCCTTGTGAGTTTAGCTATTGATAGTAAATTGGCTTTAAGACTAGGGACATATAAAACTTTAGAAAGTTTAAAATCCTTAGATCTTGTGGACATAACTGAATCACCAATATGAGAAATTGTTAGAAGCTTACCATTGCCCACCATAACAATATAAGATCTTGTATAAGCAGTGATATTGGTTAAGACAGAAGAATCACATGTCATGTGATTTGTTGCACCTGAGTCTGGAATCCAGTTGGTTATAGTAGCTGGTGAAAGAGATGCATCTTCCATATTTTCTGAATGTATCTCTATGCCAGCAAAAACCTTTTAAACTGAGCTAATAGAGTTCTTGTCACGAGTATACCTATAATAGCACCTACTAGAAGAATGACCTTATATTCTATATACATGGCATTCGACTTTAGACCACTCAGTAGTTCCTCCACTATAAGAAGTTCTAAATCCACCTCCAGATCCACCTCCATTGGTAGAAGAGCCTTGAACATGTATACTATTCTTGAACTGACCAGAATGATTTTTTTAATTATTCTTTTGATATTTCTTATTACCATTACCACCATTATAACCATTGCCACCACCAGAGTTACCATTTTTACTATACATTGCAGCTGCATTTTGAGAGTCGAGAATTCCCCTCTTCTGATCGTAGTTGAGTTCTTAACATCGATTTTCTAGCATTAAACTGAGTAGTAAAAGTAGTTTCAAGAAACTTCCAGATATCATAAGAAGAAGCAAGACCAAGAACATCACATGATACTGCTTGAGTGAATGTAGCTTTAAGACAACTCGTTACAAATCTATCCACTTTCGCCAATAGATCCAAGAAGGATTCTGTGTTAGTGCAATATCAACTCTTATAGTGCTTGGAGGTTATTGAATATTTTCATAAACATATCCAATCAAATCTACAGAGATCAATACAGACCCAAATCAATCTTTCTAAAAAAAATAATTTGTGGAATCAAGTTTTAGTGAGATGAAATTCGCAATATTGGTAAAAGGAAGACGAAAAATATATTGATCTTGATCATCATCAGCGGAAGACGTAGCAATGTTATTTGAAATTTGATTTGATGACTTTGGAGGCATTGTGTTATCCAGGAACTCACAGATCATAAATCTCTAAGAAATTTTAGTAAGAAATAGGAAATCAAAGGTAGAAAAGCTTCTGAGACAACAAGATTCAAAACTAGAAGCAATGAAAATCGAAATCTTGATAAACAAATCAAGAAAAGTAACTCAGTAGATGATGTTTTTATGAAATTCTATAGAATACCAAAGATTTGCAGTAGTTCAATCAATCAATTGAACTTGAAGTATGAAATTGATGATGAAATTTCTTTAAAACGAGATGAAGATCCTAATCTACTCATACCATGAAAGAATATCAGTGTAGAAGAGAAATATTTTAATGATATTGAATGAAATATTAGTATAGAAAAAACTAGTACATAGTTCTTATAGTACTAATGGTACAGGACAAGACACGTGTAAGACTCTTACAAGACTAAAAAATACCAAGAAAGACCCGTTACATATCAGTCTAAATACACATAGTAATTTGATAAGGGAACAATCTAATAGATACATATCCTAATCCTATATAAACCCCACTTCACACCATCATTTAACTCACACCTTTCTTACATAAAAAGTTTTCACAATTTTTTTATCCTTTTCTAAAATAAATTTAAAAAATAGGTCTATTATCTAAGATTCTATAAAATATGGTTGAAGTGGACAAGCATTCATAAGGCCAAGTAGTACTATGATGTGGCCTATCGCTTGGCTATAGATTTAATCTAGCTAAAGGAAAGTACTATGGGGCATCGCTTGGCTATAATCTGGCCCAAAACTTTGTCTTGGATAGAGAATTAATTACATCTGATCTTATTTATAGCCAAGCCATAGAGACGGATACCAGGTATCCGTCAGAAAAATACGATTTAGGGATACCCAGTATCCGTCTCAGAGGTGGACGGATCCTTGGCATCCGTCACAATTCTGACGGATCTTGGGAATCCGTCCCGAGAATTATATTTGTTTAACCTTTTTTTACTTACACCTCTTTCACACCCAATCTTGGCCATACATCACCATTAACGGCTCCATGTCCTCCACATTCAGATCCCAACGAATATTTTTCAAATTTTTTGAGAATTTTTTTCTATATATAGCAACATCTTTTTCTTCTCAGATCACACCAAATCAATTTCTTTTAACTTGATTTCATACTCAAATCCCCTGTAATTTTTTTTCTCATAAGTTTATTTCTCTTCCATTTTCTTTTCTATCTCTTTTCCATCTCTTTTGAAGACAAAAATGTTGTCTGGTAAAAATTACGAGAAATAAATACTCTTCTGTAGAATACATGTATCTTGTTACCACTTTATGTAATCTAAAGAAAGAAGGAACTTGCTTTTCTGACGTGGGTTTGTTTTGGTATAAAGTATTTCAAATTTTTGTATGAGCTTTCGGTGGAAATCCAAACAAGTGTACTAGTTCTGGAATTTGAAGTAGATTTAGCACTATCAAGGTTGAAGTGGATAAATTTTCTGAATGTCTTGCTAATGCTAACACAAATGATCGGGACTTCGATGAAACTAACTGGGTAAGTTATCTAAACTAGTTTCACAATAATTGTTTGAATTAGTTTTTGTCTATATGTTTTTTTCTTACTAACTTATGCATCATTTATATTAATGCATGGTGTAATGGCAAGAACGCAATATTACACTGAAACTACCAAAACTTTCAGTCGCGATTTAGAATATTAGACGCTGAAAAACATTCAAAATGTAACAGAGGATCAAAGTCAAGACGCAAATATGAAAGATGATACCGATATTCATAATTTAGTTTCCCAACAACCTAATACCCAAAAAATCCTTTTCAGGTCAATCCCCTAATCTTTATTCAAGTCAATACCCCTAATACCCCTAATATTTATTTAAGTCAATCCCACATTCCCCAAAATCCATCATCAAGCCAAGTTCATCAAACACAATTTAGAAATAAATTTCCAAGCTCGTCTGGCGTTCCTTATGGCATCCCTATTGCAGAAGGAAGTCCAATTACTACTGAACAATTTATCGATAAACGCAAGTTAAAGGTTCAAATTAAAAAGGCGGTATCCAAGAAAAAACTCTCACAGACAAGCACGCCCCCTACACCATCATCACAAGAATCACTCATCAACGACGCGGGTTCTAAACTTAAGGAAGCCGACGGTCTATATTTTATGGGTACATCTTCTGTAAACCCTCACGAGACTATACTCGTGCCATAGGGTCACCTAGGGGTTTAAAGGCTTGTTGCACATGCTAAGTGTAACCGTGATTCCTACGAAAGCGAGTTACGCTTAGAATTAATATTTTATTAATTTGCTTATACTTTAACAATATTACATCCATTGTACCACCAGTTAACCAAATTTTAAAGAGTACATAAACTTCAGAACGTTACATTCAAAGCTTCATTCATCAGTACTATAGTATGCAAGATTGTTCTTCAATATTTCATAGCTTCTGTCAAATGCAAATGCTTCCAACATATTCGAATTCAGCTGACAATTTCTAAAAATATCAAGTATAAAAAAGTTAGCTATGTTTACTGTAAAAAAAGACTCAGTGTTTGACTGTAATGTTCAGATACTCACTCGTTCTTCATACGCCATCATAGGTTTTGGTATGTTAACTTCGACCTGAATTGCGATAAATATTTTCACCTCCCTATTGATAATTCTGAATCAATTTTGAAGATTTATCTTTGTTCTATCCTTTGCATTACCCGTTAGTTCAACAAAGGTATCAAATACAGTTACCCAAAAACAGTTACGTGGTTGATATGTACAAGTGTGATCTTCTATAACTGATATCCAGGATTGAAAAAGAACAACATCTTCTTTCTTGATGAATCGTTGCATATTATTTTCCGTTCAAGTTAAAAAAAATATTTTGGCAATTTCATTGGGAGAATGAGATCCTTTATATAAATAAAAACTATCATTTGAAAAGTGAAATTCAAAAGCTATCCGTTAAATGGTTAAATTCTAAAACCATCCGTTTAACAGTAAAATTAGCCGTTGTGCAAAAAAATAGTCATCAGTCTAAAACTATTGTAACACCCTTAGCTCGTTTGAAGTCTTTAGGTTACATAATCTAAAAATATAAAATAAGATAATAAGGAACATTTTAATCTAAAGTATTTCACGCCAACTCTCATATGATCCCAAAAAAGGATTCTCCTCCATGACATTAGAAGATGATGGTTGGCTTGGTTGTCCTGTCTGTTATACATAATCATGGTCTTCATATGTTTTCATACTGAGAATCCCCTTGAGGATGGTAGAATTGCTCGTCTTGACTGTTTGGTACAAAAAACGAGACGAACCTCCTGAATCACGATCAACGCTACTTTGGCTTTGATTCCAATTCGGCCCACCCTAATAAGGTCCTTCATACGGTCTGACATGAGGTATATATGAGACACATTCACTGGGATGAAGTTGATTTCGTAAGTTAATTGTATAGTCGAGCGAAAAGCGGTTTATAGCGGCAATTTTATGGGCCAGTTCCTCACTATGTCGACACCACATATCCTGCAAACATAAAAAAATATTTTAATTTCACCTTTTGGAAACAAACATCATTATAAAGATATCATGAAAGTATTAATAACACAAATGATACTCACAGGAGTACCCCAATTGGCATTATAACTGGGTTTGGGGACTGCACTCATGTATTCATGTCCAAGCGGTCTGTTGGTCGCCCTTTTGTTTTCGTTGGCCACTCTGAGGTAGGGTTGTTGTGGCTTTAGGAATAAGTGATGTTCCATCGGTACCAACTGTTGTGTGTATATATATATTGTCTTCTCCCTGATGGGTCACGGAGATAAGCATTAGGATCTTGGGAATAATAAAAATCTATGTTTCCTTGATGTTCAGTAATCGAGGAGTAGCTTCCGACCGAGCGTTGACTCCAAAACTTGAAGTAATGGATAAGATCAACCTCATTGAACTTTAAGGAATCAAGACAATTGTTGTTGTATAAGTAGGCATTCGTAATGTATGTTGTACTGTCAGGTGGATTTTTCCTCTTAGCTTTTTGGATGCATGTGGTTTGGAATATTTGAAAGTTGGAGTAGGTTTTATGGGTATATCTCTTGTAAACCCTCAAGAGACTATAACTCGTCCACTAGGGACACCTAGGGGTTTAAATATCTAATAAACCCTGTCATTCTTTGTATGTTGTCATAAAGACGACCAGCCGACTATAAACCATACTCTTCTTCTGCCATGTCAACTGTCTTTGGATACAAACTTCTGAAATACGCCGAAAACCAAGGCTGCACGAGCTAAAACATTTAAAAAAGATTATTGACCACTAACTATTGTTATACAACATAACATCAGAAAAAAAAAGTGAGTATGAATATATTTACCTTTAATAGATACCAAAAGAACTTGAGGCCACCATTCTCCTGCATTACTCCTGTACTCAAACTCCATAATATATGACCATAAATTGTTGAACCCCAATCGTAATTGTGGACTATATTCAAATCACCAAATACCCTAAGCCAAAAAATATAGACCATATCGTTCTCGTTCGAGAACAATACATTAACTGTAACCCACATAATGAACCACCTTGCCATTTTTTCTTGACACACATTGTTGTTCTCTTGGTGTTTTCTAGATACAATAAATAATCTTATCACACTATTCTGAATCCCATTTAGTTGGATGAGTATTTTTCTCAAAGCAACAATTTATTCTTCTTCTATTAATTGTTCTCCAACTTCTCCTAGGAAAGGAAGCAAACAATCTATCCACTTCTAAGGAACCTCACGTACTTCTTTCTTGCTAAAATTTTATAATGTTATGCGGGTTCCTCGGTCAATAGCTATGCATGATAGTTGTGTGAAGTCCTACGGTATAAATCCTATCTCAAAACTAGGGAAGTGAAATGTATTGGTGGTATGCCACCACCTTTCACTAATATGGGAGGTAAGAGCCGTGTCGTTAGTTTTTGGATAAGCTATCAAAAAGATTGATTGATCCAAACCTAGAATCATCTACAATTTGTTTAGCACGGGGATTCTGAGCAATAATGCCATATAATTCAGTAACATTGTTAGTACTACCCTGATGTTTTCTTACAATTTCTCTATCATCTCCCTGTGGGCATTTAAACATATGATCGACATTATCCGGCGACGAAACCGCATATATATTTTTCATGATGCTATTAAAATTCTCATCCATTCTCAACCCTACAACACATACTTATATATATCATCACACTTTAACATATTTGCATCACTTGAATCATCATATAAACAATTGAATTTTAATATATATTGTCATCACATATATAAACATCACATTTTAACACACCTTAATTAAAAAATAATCATCAAATAACAAGTTAAACATGGATTTCTAACTAAATACATGTCTATATAACATAATTAGTATCCATGGAATTTAAATAATCAATTAAACATCAATAATTTCATGATTATCAAAAAAAAAATTGATATAGAACCCTAATGGTAGAGTAACTTACCTTTGATGATTTTGTGGATGGAACTCGAAATTGAAACATGCAATAGAATCACCAATGAGTATAGAGCAAACCCTTTAAATTTCACACAACAACTCGACCTATAACACCTTGAAGATCAAAAGGGGGTAAAAATTGCTTGATATGGGAGGAAAACTTTTTTTTTGAAAGTGTAGAAATGAAGAGAAACTCGGGCAGGTTTCTGTCTAAAAATGTCGGTATTTGTCTGGTCAAATCAACCAGTTGACTGAGACGGATAATTGGTATTCGTCTAGCACTATACTGACGGATACCAGGTATCCGTTTCAGCAAGCCAAGCCATAGCTTTCCCCCATAATGGCAGTTTTTGAACCTCTCTATCGCTTGGCTATAATTAAGCTATAGCCAAACGATAGGCCACACTATAGTTCTTGGCCTAAGGGATGGGTGAAATGGACACCAAAAATTTTAGACAATTATGTCCCTCAAACTTATGTTTTTTCTCTTTTTTTATCCTTTTCTCTCTTCAATTTAAAAATGAATTAAAAAAATTTTCATAACTTCCAAAATATATATCCGATTTTAATAAAACTTATATTTTTGAAAAGGTTTTAAAAGATTTACAAAAAAAGATTTATTGTTGATAGTAAATTTTCGAGAATTTTTTTTAAAAAAAAATAGGTAGGATGAATCTGGTTACATCCTGGTTTAAATTAAGATAGAAAAAATTATTCGAAATTAGCTAGGATGAAACATGATGCATCCTGACTTAAACTAAGAAAAAAAAATATTCCAAAATTATGAAACTGGTTGTATCTTGGTACAAACTGGATAAATCTAGATACATCCTGGATTAAACCAAGATGAATCTAGATTCATCCTTTAATACACCACCACCAACAAAGATCAGCACAAGCAAAAACCACCACCACTAACATGATCTGCCAACACTACTACCGCCAAAGACCACTACTAGTAACATATTCATTTTAGCCAAGACAAATGAAATGTTACTATGGATAATAGGAATACTAGCTTTATTTTCTTTGATTATTCATATAATTGAGAATTTCTTAAAGACACCTCTTCCATCTCCCGAGCCAGCAAAAGCGAAAACAACAAGTTCTTTTTCATTCTATGCATAACACACCTCCAAATATATAAATAAGTAAAAAACTACAGAGCTTAATGATTAATGCATAACACACCTCCAAATCTATAAATAAGTAACAAACTACAGAGCTTAAATCCTAAAATTTTCAATAATCAATGGAATATCATTAATCATTCTTTTATCTGAATCGGGATAAGCTTCACTCAATTTAGATCTTGCAACCCATATGAATTTTGGCAAGAATACAATCATTACACCATCATCTCCTAAATCAATCGAATAATCATCAGTAACAATCGCCTTAGCGTTAATAGATCTAAGGGAGGAAAGGGATTCAAATTAATGATTAATCAGCACTCAAAATTTTAGAGAGGAAATAGGATAAGCAAGGGTATTTTAGTGATACTATATAATTAGTTAACTAGAAGACAAAAATAAAATATTTTTTTAAAAATTGGGTATTAGAAAAGCATCTTATTCTAGTTATCTTCTAAACCCATAAAATTTGGTTTGAGGGTTATTGGACCAATTTATTGTATAAATTTCCCAATTCTCTCAATTTATTTTCTGATCAATGGATCTTAATTTTGATTCTTCCCATGAGGAAATTGAAAAGAGTATCAATTGGTATAATAATGAAGAGAAACTAAAGTATTTGAATATATTGTAAAATTGGATGATGAGTCAGATGAGGATAAACATGAGAGAAACATTATGTGCAATAACAATCATGACATCACCTACCCCTTCAGAGCCAAAACAAGTTCTCTCAAGAAGAAGGAATTTTCGAGGGTGGGAATTTCACCACCATAAGTTGATTGACATGTGTCTAAAACACCTTAATTAATATCTATAGTTCATACTTTCTTTGCTATTATCCTTGTAAATTATGTATTTTACATTTGTTTTTGAGTTTTTAGGTATTTTGGAGTCATTTGGAGTAAAAAGAAAAAGAATGGTCAAAAAGGGTCAAGTCGTTATTTCACAGACAAATGTTTTCGCAATCAACGATTTGTTAAAAGTTAACCCATTCAGGATTTTTATTGATTTTGACACATCATCATTTACTCAAAGGCAGTCCACATCTTATTTGGGTTAGCTTATATCTAATGTTATAACCTAAAGAATTAGGTTGAGATTTTCATTCTCATTTTACTCTGGCAGAGATTGATGATGGTGAATCAAATAGAAAGAGGATCTGAGCTCGAATAGGAAGAAGACTGAACTATACTCGTTGTTGGTTGTTGGTAGAGAAGAAAATCAAGAACAAATGGCATAGAAAATGGGCGTCTGATTTGGGGTTTTTGTTGGATTGAATTTTGGTAGTCACAGTAGCTTGAGGTGATGGATTCTTAGCAGGAATTGAAGCTTGGTTTGTTCAGATTTGAGACAAGGTGAAGATGGATTTGGTGCGAGTTGTGACTCTGAAATTATCAAGTTGCAGATGGATTAGTGTTGTGTTATGTTGGTTAGTGGTGGAAATGGGTTCAGTGAGAATTGTTGATGCTATTGTTGAATTGAAAAGATATTGAACTCAAGGAGATTGTAACACCCGTAATTTTTGCATGACGCTTACATAAGGATGCGTCATGGCATGGGATGAAGTTTCATCCTAAGCTTATAAAGCTTACTCAGGGATGCATTAGGGTGTGAATGCATTCGCCTTGGCACAATTGGCCTTTATGCTAACTAGATGGCGGATTAGCCTAGAATCTGGCTAACTAGTTAGCGGATGTGCTAACCAGTTGGTGTATTTGCCTATTAGCGCCAACCAGAAAGCGGATATGGTTAACCAATTAGCGTATTTTCCTAGAGGCACCAACCAGAAAGAGGATTTTCCTATAAACGCCAACCAGAAAGCGGATTTGCCTAGAGGCGCCAACCAAAAAGCAGATTTGGCTAACCAGTTGGCGTTTTTTCCTAAAGTGCATTCGATGGATGTCCCTTCCCCTTCTTTTATTTATTTGTAAAATACAAATAAAACATATTTAGGGAGGAGTCGTTGGTTGGAAATCGATGAAACTTAACTGGCTAACCAGAAAGCGGATTAGCCTAGCTATGCTAACCAGTTAGAGGATATGCCTTAGCTATGCTAACCAGTTGGCAGAATTTCCTATCTATGCTAACCAGTTGGCGGATTTTCCTAGCTATGCTAACCAATTGGCGGATTTGCCTTGCCATGCTAACCAGTTGGCGAATTTGCTTGTAGCTTAGCCGATAAAGCTTGAATTATACGGAAGCATCATTCAATCGTGTTGCGTACTCAAGAATGCATATTTTCATACTGAGTAGCGATAACTATGCACAAGCCTGTGCACACCTTGCGAAAGTCCCTTGGCCTATAAGGATTAGGCTTTCCTTGGTCTTTGGTCTTGCAACAAAGTTGGAATCAATGTTGGCTTTGCCTTAATACGCTTAAATTGCTTCTTCCTTTCGAATTGACAGTTCAGATGAACTACGATCATGCTTGATCCTTTTAAGGTAAATGTTGGGTACGTAAGAAGCCGCAATGCAATATATTAAGGTGCAACACCTTTTCGCTTATATCATCTAATTTTGAGGTGATTACGACATTATGGTAACTCGGATCATATGGCTTGACAATCCCAAGTTAAGAGATGATTGTTGCCACACTCAATAAGGTAGTTGCAATTACATTCAATGGATTGTTCATACTTCTATGAAGCCATACATTATGAATGGAATACACCTAGTTGCTACACTCTTGGCAAGAGCAAGATCAGTGCATGCATCAGCTCTTAGTCGAAGCAGAGTTGAAAAAACAAAAAATTAGGCCTCCAATGGCCTAGATGCTAGTCCAAGGCATGAGTTAGGCATGGAAAATGCTCGGCCTGAATTCGATCTACTAGCTGGACCACCTGACGTAACTAGCCTAGCCAAATCTACGCTTTCTCGACTACTAGCTAACCCAACAAGAGATAAATTTCCAGGGTCACTAACCTTTTGTAAGTATGTGATACTTGTCAAAGGCATTCACCATTGGCTTTAATGTCCTTGTACCCTTTGCAGAACAAGGGTGAGTTTGAACGGTGTAGAAACTACGTTTCGAGTATCATGCTTGCAAAACATGCTTGGGAAGGAAAATCTACCTGGATTTGCCAGCGAGAAGTTAATCTTTGAGGTCTGGTTAATTTCTTTCAAGCTACGCACCGAGAAGTTCTGGCCTGCCCAGCGCTTAGCGCCGAAGGTGGAATTTTCCGTTCCGTGGCAGATATGGTATTGGTTGAGCACTGGTGGTAGTTGTTGTTCCTGAGAATTAAATGTAAGTGAGAATATGAGGTTGAGTTCGTTGTTGGTTGGATACTGATAAGTGCATAATTTACATGTGTTGAGTATCATTTCGTACACACGTTTTCTAGTTGTTATGTAAATTACTTTGTATTATTATTAATTTTTTGTTTTATGTCTCTCATTAGGTGAATCATCCAAAAGGAAGTGGAACTTATTCAAATTCAGGATTTCTTCTCATTATCTGGAAGAGAAGGAGAAAACGAAGCCAACGGTGAAAGAACAAAGTCATTCTGACTTCGTATCAAGAAGATATGGGGAAAGAGTCGAAGTGCAGAAGCTAGTAGTCTAGACTCGAACGACTACAAAGAAGGGTAGTAGTCCAAACTCGGACGACTATGAAGAATACTAGTATTCCAGACACAGACGGCTAGGAAGAAGAACATTCGGCCAGACTTGGACGACTGAAATCCTGAAGAAAGTGGTTTTCAAGTTGGCTAGACTCGGCCGACTAGAACTAGTTGTGGTCGGCCAGACTTGGCCAACCAGACTCATATTAGTGCGTATTTTCATCTTTTACATATGGGTTTGATATTCTTGGAACGTATTCTGACCGGGATTTGAGCACGGGTTCTTCTATATTTGGAACTACTATATAAGAGACACTTTTAAGGAGAGAAGAGACATCTTAAATCTTAGATCATATCATATCATCTATAAAAAAGGAAAAGGAGTTTTGGAGTGAATTAGGGTTTTCCCCTTTAGGAGAAGAACCGTGATACCTTCTTCTTCTTCTCCCTCTTCTCTTGTATATTTTCCATGGGTTTTGAGAAATCCATAAGTATGTAACTTTTTTTATTGGTTGGGGATGTAGTTGGAAGTCGTAGACATGTGAATCAATACGGATGATTATTATTGATATTCAAGATCTCTTTTTATTGTTCATGTTCTACTTTTGATATCGCCATGTATGATTGAAGGTGTGCTTATTGAGATGCTTACTAAGTGAACACATATTCATATCTAAATCTAACCTAGGTTTTGGAGATGCGGAATAGTCGATAGACCTGGTTACAAGTAGCACAGTGTGATTACCGATTGTATTCAAAACCTTTGTGTGATTGCATGTAAAAGCTTGATCAGTGTTAAGTAGAATACTCGTAGTACTTCTATTGCATTGATTAGCCTAATTCAAAAAACCTAATGCTCTTGGAGGATTAAACTTCATAGCATGTTGCGTTAGGCTGTTCTCTGAGTAGTATTCACATATTTTTCGTTATGGTATGTGATGACACAAGGGATTTACCGGAGTATGCTCTCGATAGGGTGAACTAGGGATATTGGTATGAAGAGAGAACGAATTAGTTCTATTCGATTGTGGAACATGACTGGCGACGAAAGATGAAACCTCTAACCAGTATTCTCTCACCTTAATCTTAATTTTTATTTATCTCGTTCTTATTTTTGTTAGTTTACTTAGTTTAATTCATTAGGATCCCCCCTTTTGGTTACATAAGAAGTCAAAGACAAATAACAATTCACAGCTCCTCGTTGGAACGATCCTTCCTACCGATATATTACTTTTAGTATTAGTGGGAAATAACTTAATTAATTTTTACGCAAACGACATACATCAAATTTTAGCGCCGCTGTCGGGGAACAGTTGGCAATTGTTTTTGTTTGAGATTTCTTTTTTTGTTCTATTTTATGTTTTTCCTTTAGTGTTTCTCAGGTTTTTAGGTTTTCGTGGTGGAAACAATTCGTTGGTGGATTTCGTCATCCGTTTAAAGTGGAAGGTGGATTCTAAGAACAAGTTATATATATCATTTTATTTTATTTTTTATTTTTTTTAGTTTTTTTTCCCTATTTTTTGTGTGTCATCATGTTTCCTTACGGAAATGACATGTATGATCCACAAGATCAGGCATATTATGGTGGTAATCAGTTTAGTTATAATTCTCAATCTTTCAATAACTTCCACACGACCATGGGATACAATCAGAATCAACCGTTTGGTTTTAGTCAATACCCTACAGAATCTTTTGGTGGTTTTCATACATACTATTAACCGTATGGTGGGTATATAGGTCAAAAACCACAAAGAAGGTGGGACACTTATACTTTTAAGTGGCTCCACTCGAGTTGTATGCAAATTTTAGATCAATTAAAGGACATGCAAAAGATATTAGACCGGCTTGATCAAACACTTAATAGAGAGAATGTTGCACCAACCGAATTTTGCAACAGTATACCTTACCCAACTTATGATCGTATTTATAATCATTCACCCATTCAACATGAAGAGTCGTGGTTTAGTGATCCTATTGTAAATAATGGTGGAAAATGTGTAAACATAAGAACACTCTCGAAAAAATTATATCAACTGGAAGATAAATAACGGAGCACCAAAAGAAATTCTCCGAGAAATTAATAGTACCATACGTATGGGATTCAAACGACGTTTTGCTAATGGAGAACATAAGGTTGATGAAAAGTATGATACGAAGATGATGAAATAATTGAGAATGAGACTAGATTGGGTAATATTATGGAAGACCCAATTGAGCTTACTGAGGAATATAATGATAATGTTAGTGCCGAGATTTTGGTTGAGGAAGAAACTGATGAAGATTAGTTGAAAAGTTTGATAGAGGACCATGATACACAAGAGGTAAATAATTCATTGCAGTTTTTTAAGAACAATGAGGATCATGTAATACATGAGATAGTGAAAGGTTTGTCTAATCCTTTGCATAATGTTATTTTTAATGAACATCTGCCTCTAATCGAAGTAGTTTCTAAAAAATTGTTAACCCAACTTTTAAAAAAATACCTCACCTAGGATTGGAGTTGTGTGCTTCCAAAGTTTTAGCGGATTATTTTTCTTCTAAAAATCCATCATTAGAGATGCTTGATTCTAACACTATGCAGGTTACCCTTGAGAAACCTGTAGAAGTTCACGAACTCTATGTTTTATATACACTTCCAAGTGTAGAAAGAACTAAGTATGGGGGTAACTTATTTATGATAATGGTTTCACTAGTACTATTATATGCTAACATTTTTGTGAAGTTGTTATTAGAATTGCAGATTTTTATCTGGGCGGATCCCTAGATTTTCAGATTGTTGGTGTACGGAAAATAACCAGAAGGTCAGGCTGGGGACGCTAAACCTAGTGCTGAATAGGAGGCAACCCATTGGTTTTGTATTTATATCTTTATCTTTTGATTTTTATTAGTTTTGCATATCATATTAGGAATTTCTTATCTTGATTTTATATTGAAAGAGTCAATTTACATTGAGGACCATGTAAAGTTTAATTGTGGGGGAGTATTTGTATATAGAGTTTGTACTCTTTTTGTACATATTTGCATGAAAACCTCCAACTTTTAGAGATTTTAGAGTCACTTTGTATACTTCTAGCTAAGTTTACATACAAAGTTCTCACCGAAAATACTGAACTTAGAAGTATTAGAGAACTATATTTCGTTGCTTAGTTGTTGAGAGGCTAGAGATGACAAAAATGGATTTAAACCACCGGTAGAGAATACAGTATTAGAGAAGCTAATCATTCAATACCCATGAGTGAGGTACCAAACCTTCAATTCTTTGTTCCTGTCTAAATTGTTCGTTTAGAATGTTTTCATCTGCGCAAACTACGGGTAGAATGATGAGCTACCCAACTTCGCACCAATTTCAGCACTACTTTTTGATATCTTGGGTGTTATTTCTTCAATCATGAGGGTGTCATCAGAATTGCTAACTCTATCTTGTAGTCTTGTTTGCAGTTGGCACCATTCTCTCGACAAAGAAGCAATAGAAACATATCATCAATAAGCAGAGCGATATTATAATCACGAAGAAAGTTGAATACAGTCAAGGTTTGCAAGCAACAAAAAGAAAAGCAAAATTTTATATCAAAAGTGAAGACAAAACAAAATGAAAAAGAAATAAAAGAAAAAAATGTAAGTTTTTGGAGTTTATACGATACTAAGGCAATACAAGTTGTGAAGAATCAGGTGCTTAATTCCTTTCCCCATGGCCATGTTAATTTCGGTTTAACTATGCTTGTAGTTGTTATCTTTTTGTAGCATATCGATAAAAAAGAATACAAAAAGATATGCATTTTAATTTCATATTTAGTGTGTTATTTCATTAGTTAAGGCCATGAGAAAGAAGAAGTATATAAAGAAGTTTCAAGAAACAAGGAATCGAAGAAAAACTGGTACAAATTGTCAAAGTTTTACAAAGTTCAGAATTTTAGCATCAACAGTTGAAGACTGAAGATGAAGATGTTTCTATTTTCTGCGGGAGTGGTGCTGATTGTGAATCGGCTGAGAAGGTAAGTAAGCGTTCCCATCCTTGCATAGAAGTTGATTTCCTTTCATGAGATCAGTAGAAAAAAAATAAAAAAAAAAGGTTCTCTTTCGTCCCACGTTTTTATGGGATAACATCTTCATATAATTTGAAAGGTTCCTTTTCCTTCCCACAATTCAACGTGTGTAGGATTTCTATCTTCACTCCTTCCTGCACACATGAGAACCATAAAGTGTGTCTCTTGAATGTCAATTTCATAAAATCCTATTGGTGAGGCAGAATGTTTATTCGGTCACTCTTGAACCTGGATTATTTCATATGGTGGTTTTATCCTAACTCAAGAGTTAAGCATGAGAATAATGCTCTTTGGGATTTCTAACTTCTTATTGTTAGTGTGCAGAAACTTTATATCTACGTAGCTCTTTGGATGCATGTGCTCGGGAATTTTTGAATAGTTGTAATTTAGGTTTTGTGGGTATACCTTTTGTAAACCCTCACGAGACTATAACTCGTCCACTAGGGACACCTAGGGGTTTAAAGGCTTGTTACACATGCTAAGTGTAACCGTTTTCTCAACGAAATTGAGTTGTTGCTGTTTAGGTTAGTTTAGATTCGTAGTTTTCTCGAGGACTAGCAAAAGGCAAGTGTATGATAATTTGATAAGTGCATAATTTACATGTGTTGAGTATCATTTCGTACACATATTTGCTAGTTGTTATGTAAATTATTTTGTATTATTGGTACTTTTATGTTTTATGTCTCTCATTAGATGAATCATCCAAAAGGAAGTGGAACTTGTTCAAATTCAGGTTTTCTTCTCACCATCTTGAAGATACCGAGAAAACGAAGCCAGCGGCGAAAGAACGAAGTCATTCTGACTTCGTATGAAGAAGATATGGGTGAAAATTCGAAGTGCAGAAGCTAGTAATCCAGACTCGGAAGACTACGAAGAATGCTAGTAGTCCAGACTCGGACGACTAGGAAGAAGAACTCTGCCGAATGAAATCTAGAAGAAAGTGGTTTTCTAGTCGGCTAGAATCGGACGACTAGAACTAGCTGTAGTCGGCCAGACTTGGCCGACCAGACTCATTTTAGTGCGTATTTTCATCTTTTACATATGGGTTTGATATTTTTGGAACCTATTCGGACCGGGATTTGACCACGGGTTCTTCTATATCTGGAACTACTATATAAGAGACACTTCTAAGGAGAGAAGAGACATCTTAAATCTTAGATCATATCATATCATCTATAACAAAAGGAAGGAGTTTGGGAGTGAATTAGGGTTTTCCCCTTTAAGGGAAGAAACATGACACCTTCTTCTTCTTCTCCCTCTTCTCTTGTATATTTTCCATGGGTTTTGAGAAATCCATGAGTAAGTAACTTTTTTTATTGGTTGGGGATGTAGTTGGAAGTCGTAGACATGTGAATCAATATGGTTGATTATTATTGACATTCATGATATCTTTTTATTGCTCATGTTCTACTTTTGATATCGCCATGTATGGTTCAAGGTGTGCTTATTGAGGATGCTTACTAAGTGAACACATATTCATATCTAAATCTAAACCAGGGTTTGGAGAAACGGATTAGACGATAAACCTGGTTACAAGTAGCATAGTGTGATTACCGATTGTATTCAAAACCTTTGTGTGATTGCATGTAGAAGCTTGACCAGTGTTAAGTAGAATACTCGTAGTACTTCTATTGCATTGATTATCCTAATTCAAATAACCTAACGTTCTTGGAGGATTAAACTTGATAGCATGTTGCATAAGGTTATTCGCTGAGTAGTATTCACATATTCGTCGTTATGGTATGTGATGAAACAAGGAATTTACTGGAGTATGCTCTCGATAGGGTGATCTAGGGCTATTGGTATGAAGAGAGAACGAATTAGTTCTAGTCGATTGTGGAGCATGACTGGTGACGGAAGATGAAACCTCTAACCAGTATTCTCTCACCTGAATCTCAATCTTTATTTATCTTGTTTTTATTTTTGTTAGTTTACTTAGTTTAATTCATTACAATCCCCCTTTTTTGTTAGATAAGAAGTTAAAGACAAATAAAAATTCACAGCTCCTCGTGGAAACGATCCTTACTACCGCTATGTTACTTGTTAGTATTAGTGGGAAATAATTTAATTAATTTGTACGCAAATGACATGCATCAGATATGATGTTGTGTCTTGGTAAATGAATGAATTGATTGATGTCGTGAATTGAATAGATTCAGTGGAAGTATTATTTTGAATAAGTAAGAAGACATAATTTCTCATCAGATTTGATTTTGCAGAGCTGAATGGTGCTAAGGGTATTGATTGGATGGGTTTTTGCTATAGTGTAGATGATGTTAGGAACTCTGCAGGGAAGGATGTTTTGAATGGCCTGAATTGTGGCCGGAATCACCCTGAAACAAACAAAACAACGCCTGATTTTCCTTCAGGCGAGTCAACTTACTAACTCAGTAATCCAAGCTGAGTAAGACCCAGTAAGACCGAGTCAGACCAGCTGACTCGGCTAACTCACAGTTTGTATACTTTGGCCTTGACCCCTTGACTGTTAATTTGACCTTTAAAGTTAATGATTGACCGTTAGTTCGACTCTGATGGCCGGTGACTATTTTCCAGTCACCTGGGATATTTTCCTGTGACTTTTCTGGCCAAATTCCGGCGAAAAATTTTTAGGCAGAGATTTTGCATGGGTTTTCCTCACAAATGGGCTATATGGGCTACTAGATGGAATTTTTGGTTGGGTTTTAATTTAGAGAATGAGAGTTTAACCTAATTTTGGAAACAAGAGGAGTTATAAAAGGGAGAATTCTTCTACAACAAATATACACTTTTATAACTGATTTTTGGGAGCAAGGAGCAAGAGTCGTTATTCTCTTTCACTCATCTATGGTTTACAATATTGTTATCTTTTTCTTTACTTTAATATGTGTATGAACTCTATAGCTATAAATTTCTTATTTATTGGTTAAGGAATAAAGTTGATTTCTCAAACATGGCATTTTATTAATATATTAGTTTTGTATCAAAATTTGTCATCTATGATTTATTGTTTATAACTTTTGCATGATTTGAACGTTTCGTTAGTTGAGTCCGGAATCAATTTGACTTTTTTTCATCTCTAAAGTTAAATAAGGGTTTTCAATACGAAAAAGTTGACAAATTGTGATTTCGAGTAGCATAAGTATGGTTGTTGCTTGTACTGATACATCCTAGCAAACACATATGAATCATAACCTTTGTTAAATTGAATTAGTGCGTTTTCGACGTTCAATTGCATTGATTAACCTTATTTCACAAAACTTAATACTCATGGGGAATTAAACTCGATTAGCGTTTTTTACACGTTGGGTTGTTTTCTAGGTCGAATTCATATTCTTATCTTTTTGATGTGTTTATGATGAATTTGGAAATAAACGGGATACTCTTGCGATCAAGGTATTAAAGGGTTTTTTCCAATTAGAAATTAAATACCAAATATAGTTATTAATACAAATACATGTTTGTGAATGATACAATTCCTTAACCAATATCTTCATCATATTGATTACTTTCGAAACACTTGTTTTGTTGTCTTTTTAATTAGTTTATTTACTTTAAACAAATCTAAGACCAAAACCCTTCATTGTTACTTGAGAAATTGAAATACCAAGATAATAACAATAGCCTCTCGTGGAACGAACACTTACTTACTCTAGCTTCATATTAAATCTGTTTGGGAGAAAGTAATATAATTTTGACGTGTTATGAAACACACTAAATTTTGGCGCTGCTGCCGGGGAAGCAGTGGGTTGTTATTTTGCATTCACTTTTTTTTCTTCAGTTTTTAACTTAGTTTTTCTAGAATCTGTTTTTCAGGTGCTATTTCTTTGGTGAATGCTTAAAGAGGGTAAATCAAGTTCAATTGGTATACGTCTTCGATCGGGCTCTTTACTGAAATATTTGTAGTATCAAGCAAATGGCATGACAGACATTGTATGAGTGTTGGAAACGTTACAAGAGATTGGTGGCCAGCTGTCCGCATCACCAATTCAACGACTTAATGATAATTCAGTACTTCTACGAAGGTCTTCAACCGAGTGATGGAAACCTCCTTGACGCTGCAGGTGATGGTGCATTAGTGAACAAGAAGGTAACACAGGCGAGAGAGTTGATTGAGAACATGACAGCAAGTTCTCAATAATTTTCATACCGTGGGTCGGAATCACTCACAAGGAGAGTTAATGAAGTTAGCGAAGTTACCAAACTCGGTCAACAAATTGAAATATGGCAGCAATGATGCAACAAATTGCAGCCGTGGTGGTACCATCTTCTTCAACTATTGAAGACGGCAATGAACAAGCTAACGCCATCTTGCCAAATCAGCAAAGAAGGGATGAACCATATTCCAACACTTAAATTCCGGGATGGATAGATCACCCCAACTTTAGTTATGCGAACAAGTAAGCTTCGGTTCAACCATCTTCTTTCAACAATCAAACGGGGTTCCAACAACAATAATTTTAGCCAAGACAACAACCTCAAAGTCAGAATTCAAGCTTGGAAGAAACGATGAAAGCGTTCTTGCAACGGACCGACAATGCAATTAAAGACTTAAAAACGCAAGTTGGTTCTATGGCTAGTGAGTTGAATAAAGTTTAGGCACAAAATAGTGGAAAACTCCCTTCTCAGCCTCTTGTTAACCCAAGAGATAATGTAAATGTTGTTATATTGAGAAGTGGTACATAACATGTGCAACTTGAAACTACTGTTACGGGCGATAAGGAGACTCAAAAAGAGCCAATTTTGGAGGGAGAAACCGCTGATTCTCCCCAAATTCATGAGGTACCTAAATCTAAACCCAAAACTCATGTTTCTACTTATATTCTTCCTTTACCTTTCCCTTGGAAATTTGCTAACTCCAAGAAGGCGGAACAAGACAAGGAGATTTTGGATATTTTCAAGAAGATACAAGTGAACATTCCTCTTATAGATGATATCAAGCAAGTTCCCAAGTATGCAAGGTGTTTGAAAGACTTATGTACCAACAAACGAAGACTCATCGGTAATGATTTAATGAGTATGGGGGAGAACGCTTCGGAAATCTTGCAAAAGAAACTCCCACTCAAATGTAGAGATCCCGGTAATTTTGACATTCCCATTACTATTGGTAACACTAAACTTGATAAAGCCATGCTAGACTTAGGAGCATCTTTTAATGTAATGCCTGCATCTATTTATGAATCTCTAACTTAGGTCCTCTTAAGAATACGTGCATTGTTTTGGAACTAGCCGATCGTTATAATGTTTACCCTAAGGGTATTATTGAGGATGTTCTTGTGCAGGTTAATCAACTAGTACTTCCAGCTGATTTTTGCGTGTTAGAGATGAATGATGGATCTCCTGATTCATCCATTCTGTTGTTGCTTGGGCGTCCCTTTAACAGCTAAAACCATCATTGATGTTGACAAGGAAACGCTAACTATGAAGTTTGATGGGGAAATAATATGTTTTAACATTTTCGAGACGATGCGTTATCCTAGTGATGTTAATTCTTTTTTTTCCATTGATACTATTGATACTCCAGCGCAGAAAATGTTTGAATTGAATGGTTTAGATGCTCTAGAAACCGTTCGAACTAAAACTATTGATAAGAATGTGGAGTGTGGTAATAAAATTGGGGAAATCCTTGGTGATCTCAATTCACTATAAGAGGACCCCAAATGCTCATAAAGCTTCTTTTATATTTTTACCATGTTATAATGAAAAGCTTGTTCCCTCTATCTTACAGGCACCAAAACTAGAATTGAAACCTCTCTCGGATCACTTAAAGTACTTGTACTTATGTGAGAAGGAAGAGTTACTGGGTCGTAGTTTTTGAAGAGCTTACGAAACTGCAGGAACAAAGACTTCTTAGAGTGCTAAGAAAGTACAAGACAACCATAGAATGGACAATTGCCGATATCAAGGGAATAAGCCATGCTATTTGTATGCATAAAATACTTCTTGGGGAGGGTACAAAGCCAATTAGGGAAGCTCAACGCCGTTTGAACCCTCCGATGATAGAATTAGTGAAGAAAGAGATTCTCAAGCTATTAGATGTGGAAGTTATCTACCCCATATCCGATAGTAAGTGGGTGAGCCCGCTAAAAGTGGTACCAAAGAAGTCGGGCGTCACAGTGGTGTAAAATGATAAGGATGAACTTGTACCTACTTGTGTGCAAACCGGTTGGAGAGTTTGTATAGATTACCGAAAATTTAATGCAACCACTAGAAAATATCACTTTCCTTTACCTTTTATTAATCAAATGTTAGAGAGTTTATCTGGGCATTCTCACTATTGCTTTCTTGATGGTTATTCAGGTTATAATCAGATTATGATAGCGCCGGAAGATCAAGAGAAAACCATTTTTACATGCCCGTTTGGCACTTTTGCATAAAGACGGATGTCGTTTGGTTTCTGTAACGCTCCCGTTACTTTTCAAAGGTGTATGGTAAGTATGTTTTCGGATTATGTTGAAAATATTATCTAAATACTCATGGATGATTTCAATGTCTTTGGTAATTCCTTTGATCTTTGCTTAAACAATCTTTCATTAATCCTTGAACGATGTGTTGAAACAAATCTTGTGCTTAATTGGGAGAATACCATTTTATGGTAACTCGTGGAATTGTTTTAGGCCATATTATATCTTCAAAAGGCTTGGAAGTAGATAAATCTAAGATTGATATTATTTATGCTCTAAACCCTCCCACTACGGTGAGAGAGATTCATGCTTTTCTTGGTCACGCAGGATTCTATCGCAGGTTTATCAAGGATTTTTCCAAGATTTCATCACCTCTATGTCACTTGTTGTAAAAAGATGTGGTGTTTAACTTCGACGAGGAGTGTTTGGTGGTATTCAATCGTTTGAAAGAACTTTTGATAACATCCTCTAGCATTAGACCACCGAACTGGAGCAAGCCTTTTGAACTAATGTGTAATGCTAGTGATTATGCGGTTGGTGTTGTTTTGGGGCAACGTATTGGGAAGCTACCTCACGCTATTTATTATGCTTTTAGAATGATCAATGAGGCCCAACATAATTATACCACCACCGAAAATGAGTTGTTAGCCATTTTTTTGTATTGGAAAAATTTCGCTCTTATTTTACTAGTACGAAAGTTGTTGTTTTTCTGATCATGCATCACTTAGGTACTTACTTACAAAGAAGGATGCAGAACCAAGGATCATTCGATGGATGCTACTCTTACAAGAGTTTTACATCAAAATCAAAGACAAGAAAGGAATTGAGAACACTGTGGCAGATCATTTGAGCCATATTTCTGTAGACGAGGAAGTTGTCCCGTTGCGTCAAAGTTTCTCGAATGAGCAACTTTTCTCAATTCTCGTCGCGGAACCATGGTACGCTGTTGTTGTTAACTATTTGGTTTCTAAACAAATCTAGTAAATTGTCTCGTGCTGAGAGAGACAAACTTAAGAGAATAGTGAACCAATATATGGGATGATCCATACTTATGGAAACATTGTAGTGACCAAATACTACGAAGGTGTGTTCCCGAATCTGAATTTCATTCTTGGAAGTGGTTTCTATTGGCCTACTTTGTTTAAATATGCATATGTGCTTTGTACTACTTGTGATAGATGCCAAAGAACATACAATCTAGGTGATCGGAATCAAATGCCAAAAACTTATATTCAATCGGTTGAAATTTTTGATATATGGGGCATTGACTTTATGGTCCTTTTGTTAACTCTTTTGTTAATTTCTATATTCTCCTCGTTGTTGATTATGTTTCTAAATGGGTGGAGGCAATAGCCACCCATACTAACGGTTCTAAAGTGGTTACATTTTGTTAAAGATTACATTTTTGCAAGGTTTGGGACTCTGAGAGCCATAATTAGCGATGGTGGATCACGCTTTCGAAACAGGATCTTTCGAGACTTGTTGAAAAGGTACAATATTTTGCACATGATTGGAACACCTTACCATCCTCAAACTAACGGAAAAGCTGAAATTTCCAACCGAGAAATGAAATCCATCTTAGAGAAGACAATGAACCCTACAAGGAAGGATTGGAGTTTATGTCTCACTTTAGACTTTTGTATGGTAAACCTTGTCATCTTCCCGTTGAACTTGAACACAAAGCTTTTTGGGATATTAAACAATACAATATGGAGATAGATGATGCACAAAGGAAGTTACAACTACATGAGCTAGAAGAGGTTCGTGATGATGCATTTGAAAGCTCGTGTATTTACAAGGAAAAGACGAAGGTATTTCATGATAATATGTTTTCTAAAAAACATCTTTGTGTTGGACATAAAGTGCTCTTATTTAATTCTCGTTTATAAGTATTTCTCGATAAATTACATACTCGTTGGATTGGTTCTTTTATTGTGCTCAATGTCTTTTCCCATGGTGCAGTAGAAATTCGTAGTTTCGCTACATGCAAGGAACTTAAGGTGAATGGGCACCGGTTGAAGCCGTTTCATGAGAACTTCACTTCGGAAATTGTGGAAGGATGCAATTTTGTGGAAGCACTCCTCTGGAGGAGTAGGAGCGAACAAGTAGATAGTCGGGCTGACAACTTTAAACCAAGCGATGCATGGGAGGCAACCCATTTTTTTAGTATTTCTTTTACTTTTTATTGTTTTTTCTGAATTTTCATATCATTATTAGGATTCTCACCTTCATTTTACATTGGATGAGTCAATTTACATTGAGGACATTATAAAGTTTAAGTGTGGGGGAGTGGTTAAGCATATAGAATTCTTAAGTATTCACTTTTAGGTAGAAAATTTGAAACTTTCTTGTAACTATTTGCATGAAACCTCCAACTTTTAGATATTTTAGAGTCACTTAGTATACTTCTAGCTACGTTTACATATGTAATTCTTACCAAAATAACTGAACTTAGAAGTATTAGAGAACTATATTCGGGTTTCTTAGTTGTTGAGAGGTAATGCCGACAAAAAGGCACTTAAACCGCTGGTGGGGAATACAGTATTAGAGAAGTTGATCATTCAATACCCATATATGAGTGAGGTACCAAACCTTCAATTCCTTGTACATGTCTAAATTTTCCGTTTAAAGTGTTTCATCTGCGCAAACTCTGGGTAGAATGATAAGCTACCCAACCTCGCACCATTTCAGCACTACTTTTTGATCTCTTGAGTTCTAATTTCTATCAATCATAAGGGTGACATCAGAATTGCGAAAAACCTTACCTTGTAGTTTGATTTGTAGTTGGCACCACTCTATCTCTTTAGCGACAACAACAGATCCATAGAAACACCATTATCATCAACAAGCGACACATTACAAATTTGAAAAAAGTTGAAAATGTTCAAGGTTTACAAGCAATGGTACAAGAAAGAGCTAATTTCATATTTCAGTTAAACAACAAGACAAGGGGAAGAATTCTAATCCTAGTTGAAGATTTATGTACAAGAGCAAAAATATCAAAAGAAGTGAATTTTTGTGAAGTTTATGATACCGAGACAATATAAGTTTTGAAGAATAAAGTGGTAAAGTCCTTATCCCATGACCATATTAGTTTATCATATGTTTCAAATTTACTTTTATTTTTCAGTTTATATTTTTGTGTGGGGAAAAATGAATTGAAGGCTATTTTGGGAAAAGTGGGGTGAGCAGATGACAACTCGTCAATCCTTAAAACATTTGTGTTGTTGAAGCACTTTGTTTAGATTTAAGAGATCAATCTGTATAATCCTGGCATAAACCAAGCAATGGTCGTTCAAGTCTTGCTTCAGTCACAAAATGAGAAGGAGAAGGGCTGGTCTTAGGGAGGGAAGCGAGAGAAGGATGAGGTCAGAATATCAGACTTTGTGGGATGTGATTGGTGTAAATATCTATGAATAATTGGGAGCTCGAGTTCTTTTGTGTTTTATTGTAAAACTCAGACTTGTTCTCGATGGAAAGACAGCAACCGCTTACAAGTGGATAAAAGGATTGGACAGGGACGGCTTCCTTAAAACTACTTGGCTAAATAGCTCCCTTGGTGGAAAGAACTTTCCTCTTAAAGATACAAGGGACCCTTTGAGCATCTGAGAATCTGACTTATTTGTGTGGTAAAATTTGCTTAATTGTTCTGTTTCAGATTAAACTTTTTGTCATATTTCATACTTGAAACTTGTATATAGTGTTCAAATAGATTGAACATCTATTTATATCATAGCTATTGTAACCACTCGACCTCTTTTCTGGAAGAAAATGTCGATGGTTGAGTAGTAGTGAAGTGGTGAAGGTGGAGAAGGTGTTGACAACTTCTCTCCACTTCAATTTCGGTTGAGTAGTTAGTTACTCATCCTCCCACTCCTTTATTCAACTCATATCAATCTTTCAAGAACTTCTCTTTAGTGTGTGCGCACTGCTGCACCACATTCCATAGACCGCCAGACCAAAACCCTAATTATTATCCCCCCATTTGTGATATTTGATGTCTCATGTAATATTGTAGCATTAAGCACTACTGAAGTTAAGTCGATTGAGACCTTCTCAATAAGTCTTTTGACTGAAGACTTGTCTTACTTGACTAGCTGATGAGTCTGAAAAACTAAAATAAATAAATATGTATTTATGAGTAGTGTGTCCACCTTAGTTAATTTGTGTTCACATTTTTATTTTGGATAAGAAGGCGTATGCTGCTGAGCATGAAAAATTATATGTGAGGCCTCATACAAAATATTCATGAGAAACCTAATATAGTTTAGGATTTTTGAGATTTGTCGAAACCCTAAAATATTAAGCCAGAATATTCACATGAATATAAGAGGAGAGGACCAAGCTTTGTCTTTCACGTGAACATAAGAAGAGGGACGTCAAGCTTGTCCTCTCGTGAAATAGAAGAGGAACGTCAAGCTTGTCCTCACGTGAATATAAGAAGGGGGAAAGCTTCCAATCCTAGTATTCACGTGAGGATAAAGGAGGAGACCAACTTTGGTCCTCACGTAAATAGAAGAGGAGGAGACCAAGTTGTGTCCTCACGTGAAAATAAGAGAGGAGTAGACCAACTTGGTATTCACGTGAAAGGGAGAAGAGGAGTATAGGCTCTAGTTTTGAAGTAGAAGTCTCATGATTTACTCTTTGTACTCAGCCTCATATATTGAGGGTAAAATAGTAAATGCCAGTTTTTAATGAGAAGCAAGACGTCAAGAGTTTCATAAGAGTCTAGACGTCAATATTTAATAAGAAGCAAGACACTCATATTTTACTCTTTGTACTCAGCCTCACCTGTTGAGGGTAAAAGAGTAAAATCCAGAATTATTAGAGAGAAGCATGATGTTTACGCTTGGTTTTGAATGGGCGTTAAAGTCTTACATCAAGAAGCAGGACGCATGAGAGGAAGTAAGATATGTTCTCTTTGAAAAAATAAAGTTAGCCTTTAAATTCCGAAATTAGGGTTTGAGATTTTTGACACGCTTTTTGCAACATTATAAGTGTTGCAAAACTGTTTTCAAACCCTAATTAAAATTTTAAAATATATTTTTGTCACACTTTTGCAACATTTATAAGTGTTACGAACCTATTTTTAAACCCTAATTAGGGATTTGCAATTTGATACGCTTTTGACACGTTTATAAGTGTTGTGAAGTGCTTTAAACCCCCAATTCGAATCATTTTCACTCGTTTGCATTGGTTGTGTTTTTAAACAAAGGATCAATGTAACAGGGGTAGGATTTTTAACTAGTAGAAGCTATAAAATTGTGTTTGTCATATTTTGACATTTTAATTTAACTGCAGTTGTGGCACTTTAATTATATATATATATATATATATATATATATATATATATATATATATATATATATATATATTAACATATTAATATTGCTCAATTTGAACATAAATATTAACATAGGTAATTTTTGGATTCAGGTTGTGAAATATAGCACCCGGAAATAATACTCAAATTGCTTTATACTAGTGTGCAATACATCTAGGATCCTAAGAGATTTTATATAAAAATCATAGAACATTTGGGAAACTTTTCGTGTGTGCAGGTGTTGTTCTAATGATTTTGTGTAGTGATGAATATTGATTAAATCCACCAATTTGATCGTTTATGTTGGCCATACATATAGAGAGAGGATAGGGATATGCACCTGAGAGAGAGTAGGGATAAGCGCCTACTCGAGAATTCTTTTACATAATTTTAAAGGTTTAGTATTTCTCAAACCAGAGTCTTCAGGGGTGATTTACTATTTTATCCTTGTCAAAAAGCCCACCATCTACAATTTTATACTATATTGTCTCAAAAAAATAAAAAAAATAAAAAAAATCAGAATTTATATATATATAAAAAAAGAAAAAAATTTGTTTTATTGTTTTAGTGTATATTTCTTTTTCTATTTATTTGTTAAGGCCGTGGGAAAGAAGAAATCTATAAAGAAGTTTTAAGCAACAAGAATTTGAGTAGAAAAAAGTTAGAAATTGTCGAAGTTCTACGAAGTTTCAAGAGTTCATCATCTACAGTTGAAGCTGAAGACGAAGACGTTTCTACGTGACGTTGTGAGAGTGGTGCTGATTGTAGATTGGGTGAGAAGGTGAGTGAGCATTCCCATCTTCGCATATTTCCTTTCATAGAGATCATCAGAAAACATGTATTTTTCTTCCCACGTTTCTACGAGATATTCAGATATAATTCGGAAGTTTTTCCCTTCATACCATTCAACGTGTTTAGGGTTTCTATCTTCACTCCTTCCTGCAAACATGAGAACCATAAAGTGCGTCTTTTGAGTGCAAATTCATAAAACCCTATTGGTGAGGCATAAGTTGAACATTCGATCGCTTTCGAACCTGGATTCTTTGATACATCTAAATTCTTGTTATTAGTGTGTAGAAACTTTATGTCCTCTTATCTCTTTGGATGCATGTGCTTTGGAATATTTGAAAGTTGGAGTAGGTTTTGTGGGTAAATCTCTAGTAAATCCTCACGAGACTATAACTTGTCCACTAGGGACACCTAGGGGTTGAAATCTCTAGTAAACCCTCTCATTCTTTGTCTGTTGTCATAAAGATGACCAGTCGGCTATAAATCATACTCTTCTTCTGGCATGTCAACTATCTTTGGATACAAACTTCTGAAATACGCCCAAAACCAAGGCTGCATGACCTAAAACATTTATAAAAAGATTATTGACCACTAACTAACGTTATACAACACAACATCAAAAAAAAAAAGTGAGTATGATTATGTTTACATTTAATAGATACCAAAAGAACTTGAGGCCACCATTCTCCTGTATTTCTCCTTTAATCAAACTCCATAACATATGACCATAAATTGTTGAACCCCAATCGTAGTTGTGGACTATATTCAAATCACCAAATACCCTTATCCAGAAAATATAGACCATATTGTTCTGGTTCGAGAACAATACATTACCCGTAATCCACATCATGAACCACCTTGACATTTGTTCTTAATACTCAATGTTATTCTCTTGCTGTTTTCTAGATATAATAAAAATTCTTATCGCACTATTCTTAATCCCGGTTCGTTGGATAAGTTTTTTATCAAAACAACAATTTGTTCTTCTTCTACTACTTATTCTCCAACTTCTCCTACGAAAGGAAGCAAACAATTTATCCACTGCGGAAGAACCTCACACACTTCTTTCTTGATAAAATTTTGCAATGTTATGCGGGTTCCTCGGTCAATAGGTATGCCTGAAAGTTATGTGAAGTAAAGCCTATCTCAAAACTAAGGAAGTGAAATGTATTGGTGGTATGCCACCACCTTTCGCTAATACCGGAGGTAAGAGCCATGTCGTTAGTTTTTGGATAAGTTATCAAAAAGATTAATCCAAATCCGGAATTATCTACAATTTCTTTAGCGCGGGGATTCTGAGCAATAATACCATATAATTCAGTAACATTGCTAGTACTACCCCGATGTTTTCTTATAATTTTTTTTATCATCTCCCTGTGGGCATTTAAACATATGATTGGCATTATCCAGCGACAAAACCACATATCTATTTTTCATGATGCTATTAAAATTCTCATCCGTTCTCAACCCTACAACAAATATGTATATATATCATCACACTTTAACATATTTGCATCACTTGAATCATCATATAAACAATTGAATTTTAATATATATTGTCATCACATATAAACATCACATTTTAACACACCTTATTTAAAAATTAATCATCAAATAACAAGTTAAACATGGATTTTTAACTAAATACATGTTTATATAACATAATTAGTATCCATGGAATTTAAATAATCAATTAAACATCAATAATTTCATGATTATCAAAAAAAAAATGATATAGAACCCTAATGGTAGAGTAACTTACCTTTGATGATTTTGTGGATGCAACTCGAAATTGAAACATACAATAGAACCACCAATGAGTATGGAGCAAACCCTTTAAATTTCACGCAACAACTCGACCTATAACACCTTGAAGATCAAAAGGGGGTAAAAATTGTTTGAGAGGGGAGGAGAATTTTTTTTTTTGAAAGTTTAGAATGAAAAGAAACTCGGGCAGGTTTTTGTCTAAATATGTCTGTATCCTTCTGGTCAAATCAACCAATTGACTGAGACAGATACCAGGTATCCGTCAAGTCAAATCAACCAGTTGACTTAGGCAGATACCAGGTATCCGTCTCAGCAAGCCAAGCCATAACTTTCCCCCATAGTGGCATTTTTTGGACCTCTTTATCGCTTGGCTATAATTAAGTTATAGCCAAGCGATAGGCCACACCACAGTGCTTGTCCTAAGGGATGGATGAATGGACAGCGAAAATCCTAGACAATTATGTCCCTCAAACTTATGTTTTTTTCTCTTTTTTATCCTCTCTCTCCAATTTAAAAACGAATCACAAAAAATTCATAACTTCCAAAAATATATATTTGATTTTAATAAAACTTATATTTTTAGAAAGGGTTTTAAAAGATTTACAAAACAAGATCCATTGTTGATAGTAAATTGGAAAGTTTAAATAAAAAAATAGGTAGGATGAAACTGGTTACATCCTGGTTTAAATTAAGATAGAAAAAATTATTCGAAATTAGCTAGGATGAAACTGGATGCATCCTGACTTAAACTAAGAAAAAAAAATATTCCAAAATTATGAAACTGGTTACATCCTTGTTTAAACTAAGACAGGAAAATTATTCGAAAAATAGGTGGATGAAACTGGATGCATCCATACTTAAACTAAAATATATATAGCTAGGATGAATCTAGATGCATCTTGGCTTAAACCAAGATGAATCTAGATTCATCCTTATTTAAAGTAAGATGATTTGGGTTCATCCTTTAATACACCACCACCAATAAAGATCACCACAAGCAAAAACCACCATCACTAACATGATCTGCCAACACTACCACAGCCAAAGACCAATACTAGTAACATATTTATTTTAGCCAAGATAGATGAAATGTTACTATAGATAATACGAGTATGATAAACACATTTTTGTGTCAAAAATTATTCTCAATTTCGTATTTTGTTAGTGCTCAATTCATACTCATTATGGTTGTTTATGTGTTTGTAGGTATTTTTGGAAAATAAACATTTGCGGAAAAATCAGCTCAAAAAGTTGATAAAGGTACCCAGAAAAATTACTAAAGGCACCCGGAAGAATTGATAAAGGTACCCACCAGATGGATTAGAGGCACCCTTCATTTTGAATTCAAATTCCGGAATTGGCGTGAAGATTAGTTCTACGCGTAAAGTATATCTGAGTTGTGTCTGAGCGAGTATTTTGGGATTTAAAAGAGACGTCAATTATATATTTATAAAGAAATAACCAAAACAGGTCTACACAAGTCTTTCAAGCCGTGATAGCAAGTTAGAAAACATGAGTTGTACCGAAAAAAGTAGATATCCCTGATTTTGGTTTAACACGAGATAGAATCTGTTTTGGGAACATATTTTGGGTCCTTATCGTTTAAGGAAGTCTTTTAGGGTTTACTAAACCTATATAAATCCAAGAGAAACAAGAAAAAAATCATCTGGAGTCGGGAGAAAAAAATTAAGAGAAAAAAAAATTCGCTGGTGAAGAAGAAGAAGGAGTACAGACCACAGGAGAAAACAGTCACAGTTTGCGTTACCTTTTCTTTCTTCTTTTACTGCGCCCAAAAGCCGTCTTTTATTTTCTGTTTTAAATTCTCTCTTCAGCAACACGGAAAACAGTCTCAGCAACATTTATATCCGTAGTTGTTTTCTGTGTTACTTCTGTTTTTCTCTTCTTTTAAGCACTTTGAGCTATGAACATGTATTTTGAGAGAGTGTTTGACATGGGGAGCTCGACCCTATTGCTGGGGAAACGGAGGAAGCCATTTTTACAATAATAAAGTGGTATATTTTTATCTTATTAATTTTTGTATAATTCTTTTACGATTATTTGATTTGAATTAAATTTGAAATAATGATTTTTATCAATTAGATGTGTTTCTTTTGATGAGTCATGCTTAGTTTAGAGTTATTGATGTCTCATA
>JAJJMC010007942.1:382580-430748 GCA_023531435.1 Papaver californicum
ATTTTCTGTTTTAAATTCTCTCTTCAGCAACACGGAAAACAGTCTCACAAACACTTATAACTTTAGCTGTTTTCTGTGTTACTTCTGTTTTTCTCTTCTTTTAAGCAGTTTGAGCTATGAACATGTATTTTGAAAGAGTGTTTGACATGGGGAGCTATACCCTATTGCTGGGGCGACGGAGGAAGCCATTTTTCAAATAATAAAGTGGTATATTTTTATTTTATTAATTTTTTTTACAATTCTTTTAAGTTTATTTGATTTGAATTAAATTTAAAATAATGACTTTTATCAATTAGATGTGTTTTCTTTTGATGAGTCATGCTTAGTTTAGAGATATTGATGTCTCATACTTTTGATTTACAACTATTATTTTAAAAATCTAACTTTGACAACATTTAGAAATCAATTGAATGTATGAGTTGTAAGAATATTGTTAATGCTAAATCACTTGAAAAATTGGATACTGGTGGAATCCTTAGTCTCAGTTCTTTCCATAATCTGAAATCAATTCTACTTTAATCTTCTTTATTCTTAGTATTAAAAGTTAGGTTTAAATATCAAATCTTTACAAGTCTGAGTATCGAATCTTTTACCACTATTTCTAGAATACATCAATTTTTGGCGCCGCTGCCGGGGATTTGTCTTTAGGCTTAGAGTTTTAGATTTATTTTTAGGTTTTTATTTTTGTTTTTAGTATGGTTTTTACTTTGTTCTATTTTATGTTTCTTTGGGTATTTATCTTTTTGCTATAGGTTTTGGATTTTGTATTAAAAGGAAATTGAGCCAAAGACTTTGGTGATTAAAGACTTGGAGTTAAAGTTAAAGATAAAAGAACGAAAAAGAAGACAAAGAATTTTATTTTTATTAGTTAGATTTTATTTGTTTCTCTTTTTAGAAAATTGTATTTGGAAATCTTTTATTATTTCTGTAATTTTTCTTTTATTTTTGGACACTTTTGGACTTTATTTTAGGACTTTGGACATTATTATTATTTTTAAACCCTACGGAAGGGTAGTTTAAATATAAACTGCAACTGGGAAGGACGACAATTACTATATTATCTCAGTCCCTTGGGTTCATACACTGACACATGAGTCGGTGGCCCGAGTCAACTACAACCGATTCGGTACGGGAGGTAAGAATCGATCAACCCACGAATCCCATGCAAGTGGGTTTACAATATTCCTTCATATGCATATATGTTGAGGAACTGAATACGGATTTATTTTCTAGTAAAGGGCAAGAACAGGCTATACAAGATAAGGACTTGGATTTCATCATTGTTTCCTTCTTGCCCGCTTTAGGAACACGTTACCAAACGTGAACCTAAGCTTAAAATTTTGACTAGAAATAAACTGATAGGGTAACAAGCTTATAGGAAATTCATTCAAAATGACTGTATTGGTTACTCTGTTAGCTTAACTCAAAGTTCAGGAAGATTATTTTAAGTTGATTCGAGCCACCTTGTAACCCAAGGAAACGTTGCCAAAGAGACAGGATTATCAAAGCTCCTTAGAGCTTATCATGTTTCTATTCGACTTAATCTAATTCGGATCATTCTAAGAGGTTTGCTAAAAATATAACTAGTTGTCTTTTGAAAGAATAGAAACTGGTCAGGAACAATCTAAGTGGAGCCATCATGCTTTTGTTTACTATATTCAATAGTTTTGATTTGGTTGAGTCATCCTTGCTTGTGATTTTTTAGAATTCCCTTCCAATTAGGATTTTTTTTGTGTGTGTATGACATGACCGCTCGAAATCATCATTGAGCGAGCTTGGAAAAGAGACTCTCTAAGTCGTTTGATTAGTGACAAACCAAGTAGTTTTGTCCCTGGAAACGAAGACCTCAAAGACTCTTCTTTTGAGGGCCCTGTTTTTGGAAATTTCCATTGTGAAAACTTGACACTGTGTAAATAAGTTACTCTTAGTCCTTTGATAGTGCCAGCAATGGCAACTTTAAAAGCTTTATTGAACCCGACTAGGACTTTTCGTCCATCATGTATTAAGTTAGCTGAAACTGAAGCAAACTATGACCTGGGACCATACAGATGCTCCCAATCTTCTTAGGGAAAGAAAATGAAAACCCCTATTTCCATGTTAGGGATTTTGAGGAAATATGTAGTACCATCAGGATTAAGGACCTAGATGATCAAGCATTGAAACTTAGATTGTTTCTTTTTTCACTAAGAGACAAAGCCAAATCTTGGCTATATAGTTTGACTTCTGAGTCCATTGAAACCTATGAACAACTTACATCTTTCTTTTTCCCTAGGCACAAAACATCATCTATTAGGTAACAAATTTTCACATTTGCTCAACAAGAGGCATAATCTTTATATAGGTATTTAGAAAGGTTCAATGACTTATTATCATAATGTCATCATCATGGTTTAGAAAAAGTAAGGCTAGTTCAGATCCTCTACGAGGGTTTAGATTATTCGACAACAACCATGGTTGAGTCTTTATGCACAGGTGGGTTTGAAAATAAAACTGTCAATGGTGCGATGACATTTTTGAATGAAATCACCGAAAAAACCCAGCAATGGGAAAATAGCAGGTATATCAAAAAGGTTAGAAGCTTTAGAACTGAGTCAATCTAGTTGTGGAATTGAACACAAGTCATTTTGGGAAGAATAGACTGTTGAAGGGCACGCCCATGCTATTTATAATAACACTAGATTTGATAATCATCAGAAGTTTGACCCTTATTCAGAAAACTATAACCCTGGTTGGAGAAACCATCCTAACCTTTCTTGGTCTAAGAGCCAGTGTCAAGGTTAGTCTAGTAACTCTAAGGTTCCCTCATGTTTTGGATATACTAAGAATCCTTCAGGACCAGCACAATTTCAGAATCTGATAGATAAGACGATCATGAGTTTAGCAGAACTCATAACACTATAAATTTTCAGCAGTCAGTCAACCAAAGTTTACAAGAAAATCAAAAGATTGTTCAGGCTAATAGTCAAGCTATTTCCAATTCAGAAACCCAAGTTGGTCAAATCGTTGGGTCTTTGAGAAAAAAAGAAAAAGGCAAGATCCCTAGTCAACCACAATCCAATCCTAGAGGAGTTCATGAAGTATCTTCTGGTGAGAAATCATCAAAGCATGTGAATGTAATTAGAACCCTTAGGAATGGAAAAGTGGTAGATAACAAGATAACCATGCCTGATAGTGAACATACTGTAGTTCACCCTTCTGAGTCAGTAAATGAAGAGACTGACGAAGTCTCTAAAGAGCCCGATGCAGTTCCTCATAAGCCATATTTTATACCCAGAGACCCGTTCCCACAACTGTTAGCACCAACAAAGAAGGCATCCAACTTTAACGACATATTGGAGGTTTTTAAGCAAGTCACTATCAATCTTCCATTATTAAATGCAATTAGGAAGATTCCTACTTATGCCAAGTTCCTCAAGGATATGTGTACGCGAAAGCGAAAGCTTAGTGTACAAAAGAAAGCCTTTTTAGATAGTCATGTGAGTTCAATTATCCAGAACAATACAACTCCTAAGTACAAAGACCCAAGGTCCCCAACCATTTCTTGCACAATAGGTAACTACCGTGTTGAGAAAGTGTTACTTGACTTAGAAGCCAGTGTGAACTTACTTCCGTACCATGTGTACCTCTAGCTAGGACTTGGTAATTTGAAACCTACTCAGATAACACTGCAGTTAGCTGATAGGTCTGTGAAAATTCCCCGTGGTGTCATAGAGGATGTTTTAATTGAGGTCGATAAGTTTATTTATCCAGTGGATTTTTTTTTCCTTGATACCCAACTTGTCCCTGACCCATAGAATCAGATACATGTGATATTAGGTCGCCCATTTTTAGATACATCTAATGTGATCATTAACTATCGAAATGGTATTATGAACTTATTTTTTGGTAATATGACTATTGAGATGAATATTTTCAATATTAGTAAGCAATCACCTGAGCTAGATGACACGTGCATTGAAGAGGTGAACATGATATGAACATTAGTTCAGGAGTCATCACCAAATACTTTGTTAGAATATCCATTAGAGAAATGCCTAGCCCACTTTGGGTTTGATTTTGATGATGATAGTGTGATTAATGAGGTGAATGCTTTGTTAGATTCATCCCTTTTGATAAACACTAGTAGTGGATGGAAACCTAAGTTCAAACCACTACCAGTTTCTAAGTCTACCCTAATTCCTTATCTAGAAGAGCCTCCTAAGTTGGACCTTAAACAACTGCCATATACCCCGAAGTATGTTTATTTAGGCCCATCAGACACTTTGCATGTGATTGTAGCATTCAACTTGGATAGTAACCAGGAAAGTAGGCTAGTGAACGTGCTTAAAGACAATAATGAAGCTTTAGGGTGGACCATAGCAGACATTAAGGGTATAATTCCTACTGTTTGTATGCATCAGATTCATTTAGAGGATGATACCAACCGTCTAGGAGATGCAACGTCGACTTAACCCTAACATGAAAGAAGTAGTTCAAACTGAGGTGCTTAAGTTGTTAGATACGGGTATTATCTACCTTACTTCAGAAGTGGGTCAGCCCCGTTTAGGTTGTTCCCAAGAAATCAGGTATCATTGTAGTCAAGAATGATAACAATGAGTTAATCCCAACCCGAGTGACCACAGCATGGCGTGTTTGTATTGACTATAGAAAATTGAACAAGGTCACAAGGAAGGACCACTTTACCCTTCCTTTCATCGACCAAATGCTTGAGAGATTAGATGGACATAGCCATTATTGTTTGCTAGATGGTTTTTATGGTTATAATTAGATTGTTATTTTCCCAGAAGACCAAGAGAAAACCACTTTTACATGTCCCTTTGGTACCTTTGCATATAGACGCATGCCTTTCGGGTTATTAATGCACCCGCTACTTTTCAGCGTTGTATGATGAGCATATTTTCTGACATGGTAGAACGGTTTAGAGGTCTTTATGGATGATACTTCAGTATTTGGGTCATCTTTTTATGAGTGCTTGCATCATTTGACATTAGTGTTGACTAAGTGTAAGGAAAAAAAATTAGTGCTTAATTGGGAATAATGCCATTTCATGTTTCGATCAGGAATTTTTTTTTAGCGTATATCGTATCTTCTAAGGGAATAGAAGTAGACAAAGCCAAAATTGACCTTATTAAGACTTTACATGTTCCCAAAATTGTACGAGATGTTAGGTCATTCTTAGGGCATGTAGGTGTTTATCATCGATTCATTAAGAATTTTAGCTTGATTTCTAGACCTCTTTGCAATATGCTTGCAAAAGATGTTAAGTTTGTATTTGATGATGCTTATTTAGAGGCTTTTGAGGATCTTAAGACCTTACTCACTACCGCCCCCATAGTCCAGGCACCTAATTGGAACCTACCCTTTGAGATAATGTGTGATGCTTCAGATTATGCTATTGGTGTTGTGTTAGGTCAGCGAGAAAATAAATTACTTCGTGTGATTTACTATGCCAGCAAAACTCTAAATGATGCGCAACTAAACTACACCACCACAGAGAAGGAACTGTTAGCCATTGTTTTTGCCTTAGACAAGTTTAGATCATATCTCTTAGGTTCTAAGGTTATAGTCTTTACTGATCATGCTGCTTTGAACTACCTTCTATCTAAGAAGGATATTAAACCTAGATTGATTAGATGGATCCTTTTGTTACAAGAATTCTCTCTAGAAATTAGAGACAAAAAGGGTGCAGAAAATATAGTAGAAGACCACTTGTCTAGACTTGTTGTGGATTCCCCTGATGATTTTCCTCTTTGAGGGATAGTTTTCCTGATGAACAACTATTCTTTGTTTCCCAATTACCTTGGTTTGCGAATATAGTGAATTATCTTGTTATTGGTCGAATACCTCAACACTGGGGTAAACAAGATTGTTCTAGGTTTTTAGCCGAGGTAAAGCATTTCTTTTGGGACGATCCTTATTTGTTTAAGTATTGTCCAGACCAGTTTGTTAGGAGATGTATACCTGAGAGTGACCAGTCCAGTAATATTTCCTTTTGTCATGATCATGCTTGTGGAGGTCACTTTAGTGCTAAGAAGACTGCTGCTAAGATATTGCAGTGTGGATTCTACTGGCCGTCAAACCATTTTTAGAGCCTTTTCCTACAGGTGATGTTGAGGAGGTCCCTCCGGAGGACCCTTTTTACCTTGATTGACCATCAAGGTTTTTTTTTGTACATTAGTAGATATTTTATAGGCTTTTACTATTTGTTTTTAGGTTCTGTCTTATTCTCCATCGAAGGATTGTTACGCTTCACCCCAAGTACTATCTTTCCGACTTACCTTTTTGTTCCTCTTTTTACTTATTGGTACTGCTCTTTATTTTGAAACATTGAGGACATTGTTTGATTTAAGTTTGGGGGTAAGTGAGAAACTTTTTAGTGCAATAATAAAACTCTAAAATTTAAAAGCTTGTGAACAATTCAGGATGACACTAACCATTCTAGGTAGATGGAAACTTAGCTCTTTTTCTATAGGAATTCGTGTGCCCAGTTAAATGGTCTATTTCTAAAATGAAAAAAATTCAAATGTTAGATAAAACATGATAGTTGTCACCATATCTCGGAGTCTATCTCGACCATATCACCTTCTGTTTTTATTTTTGCAATTTTTGTGTTTCTCTAAGTGATTTGGTGGGGCACCAATATCGAATTGTTATTGCCGCCATGATGGAATTGAGTGTTTGATATCAAGGCACATATTATATTTTTATCTTAAAAAAAATTCGAGTATTGACACTTCGATAGCAATATGTGTGTGTTCTCCCTGTCTCCGTCGCCTAAGCAAGCGTGGAACGCAGGATCCATGAGAACTATCATATAAGATGCTGATAAGGACCATGCGCTTGGATTCAATTTGACCCAATCATGTTTTCAGTACATTTATAATTGTTTCATTTCAATAAATCGATCGTTGGGACCCTTGTATATACCAGTTGAGTCGATATTAGTGTTAGGATTAAGACCAGTGGGAGCGCATCTCAATCCATTAGGATTCATCCTGGCATTGACATTTAGACAGATATGGGAAACACCGTTCACCTTAGTCAACATGCACAAACTTTATTTTGTCTATATCCATCTTCTAAATCTTTTCATGTGATTGAACTTTAATAGATTATGAGTATCGTGGTTGAACGACTATCTGTAGAGCTTTGTTTTCTTATATATGAATTTTAGTATGTTGAGTGGTCGTGTACAACAATTGGACTCATATAGGGTAATGATTCTCATAGCCGGATAATTTAGTATGCCAACTAAATAGCTTGTTTAGTGTTTACCCTCAATCGTTCACAGGTAGCTAGGGTTTGGAGTAAAGGTTTTGTGGGTATACCTCTTGTAAACCCTCACGAGACTAAAACTTATCTGATAGGGACACCTTTGGTTTTAAAGGCTTGTTGCACATGCTAAGTGCAATCGCAATACCTACGAAAGTGAGTTAGGTTTTATTTTCTAGATTAGATTTGCTCGAGGACTAACAAATAATAAGTTTGGGGGTATTTGATAGACACATTTTTGTATCAAAAATTATTCTCAATTTCATATTTTGTTAGTGCTCAATTTATACTCATTATGGTATTTTATGTGTTTGTAGGTATTTTTAGAAAATAAACATTTGCGAAAAAATCGACTCAAAAGGTTGATAAAGGCACCCAGAAAAGTTACTAAAGGCACCCGGAAGAATTGAAAAGGCATCCACCAGATGGATTAGGGGCACCCTGATAAGTGTATAATTTACATATTTTAAATATCATTTCCTTATACTTATTTTCTAGATTTTGTGTGAATTACTGTGTATAATTATTACTTTCGTAGTTTATGTGTTTTATTAGGTTATATATATGAAAGAAGTGAAATTGAGCTCTACAAGGAAGAATAGATAAATACCCTGTGGAAATCAGTCTATTCCAAGATTTATACCCTTCATCTTGTATAGAATTGAAAGGAAAATCCAACGCAAAAAGAATGAGGTCATTCCGAGTTCGTATGAAGAAGTTATGAGCAAAATCGTGAAACCAACTTGGATTTGTTATCTGTAGGGTCTTATTGGGCCTGCGCGGGAAGAGAAATAAGAGAAGCGTTTTGGGCTCGCCTTTGACGTGAAAATTAGGGTTTTTTTTGGTTTTGAGGAGGTTAAGTCTCCTAATTTGATAATGATCAAAAGGAGGTGAAAGAGTTTAATTTCATAATTGGATAAGGATCAAGAGGAGGTTACCAAAGCCTATATAAAGGGGAGCCTAGATACAATTTTATATACAACTTCTCACAGATAGAAAACTAGGGTTTAGTTTTGCTTTTCAAAAACAGTTTCTGATATTTTTTAATATTTTAATGGCTTTTAAGAAAGTTATGTCTAGCCAAACCCAACCATTGGGACAGTGGATGAAGCCATATTTCATGAATCAATGGTAACTATTTTTGATTCTTAATGACTTTTGCATTGATTTTTAATTGATTTATGATTTTTATTAATTAGTTGTGATTTTGTTTGATGGTGTATGCTGGGACTTCAGAGCTTTTGATGCGCCATGCTTATGATTTACAATTAATGTTTTAGAAATCTACTTTTGGCAAGAAACAGGGTCAATAAAAGAGCTATAATTGTTAAAAAATCATTATAGAAATCATTCTTAAGTGATTTTGGTTGAATCCTGAGTTCCAGTTCTTCCCAATATTATTAAAATATTTTACTTATTTCTAGTTTAAATCAAAATTAGATATAAAACGAATCTTCACAAGTCTCAGCGAACGAACTATTTTTACCACTTTTCTAAAACGATCAAGTTTTTGGCGCCGCTGTCGCGGACTTGTTTTTAGATTTCTTTTTAGTTTTTTTTTAGGTTAGTTAGTCTAATTAGATTTTTATTTTTATTTTTATTTTTATTTGTTCTATTTTACGTTTTTGGGTATTTTTCTTTGTATTACATGTTTTGGATCAAAAAGAAATTGGAGCCGAAGATTATATTGATTGAGTAAAGACTTGAAGTCAACTATAAATCGAAAAGAACGGGAAAAGAAGACGAATTTATTTTATTTTCTTAGTTTATTTTATTTTATTATTTTTTAGGGTTTTATTTGTTTCTGTTTTTAGAAAATTGTATTAGGAAATCTTTTATTATTTTTGTAACTTTTCTTTTATTTTTGGACTTTGGACTTTATTTTTTGGGACTTTTGGACATTATTATTTTTTTTAAACCCTACGGAAGGGTATTGTTGAATATAAACTACAACAGGGAAGGACGACAATGACAATATTTTCTCAGCCCCTCGAGTTCATACAGTGACATAGGAGTCGGGGACCTGAATCAACTTCAGCGGTTCATCGCCCGTCTGGAACGGGAGGTAAGACTCTAACCACCCACGAATCCCCTTTCAGTGGGTTTTCTGGACACCTTCGTGTGCATATATGTTGAGGATCTGAATACAGATTTACTTTTCTAGTAAAGGGCAAGAACTGGCCATACAAGATAACGACTCTGATTTCATCACCGTTTCCTTCTTGCTCACGTTAGGAACATGTTACCAAACGAAAACCTAAGCCTTAAAATTTGACTAGAAAGAGACCGATACGGTAACGAGCTTATTGGAAAGTCATTCAAAATGATTGTATTGGTTACTCTGTTAGCCTAACTCAAAGTTCAGGAAGATTATTTTAAGTAGATTCGATCCCCTTGTAACCCAAAGAAACGTTGCCAAAGAGACAGGGTTATCAAAGCTCATTAGAGCTTATCCTGTTTCTATTTGACTTAATCTAATACGGATTGTTCTAAGAGGTTTGCTAAAATTGTAACTAGTTGCCTTTTGAAAGAATAGAAGCTGGTCTAGAAACAATCTAAGTGGAGCCATCATGTTTTTTGTTTGTTAGATTCAGTAGGTTTGATTTGGTTGATTCAGCCTTGTTGTGTTTTTTTAGAACCCCCTTCCTGTTAGGATTTATTTTCTTATATTTTTTGTAAATATATTAGGAAGTTTTTGTCAGAAAACGTCGAACTGGTATTATGAGGACCAATACAATGAATATCCGACTGAATTTCAAAATAAACATTATCCGTACTATCAACATGGTGTGCATAGTAGTCGGGACCACCACCAACCTTTTGGAGGTTATTGCTCATACCAGGGTGATCTTAATTACTATTCATATATACACCCGTCATATGAACATGAAAATGAGCAAAATTCGAGTTTTTTGCCTTGGAGGGATGCCCTAAAGAATGTGTGATCTAGTCCTTATAATGAACCTATTATGCCTCTAGAGGAATCAATGAAGCAGTTGCGATCTAGTACTCATCATGAACCTATTATTCCTCTAGAAGAATCACTTAAGAAGATATCTGAGATGACAGATAGGTTTGAATTAAGTGTGATAGGAACAAATAGTAGTCCAACTCTTTCTCTAGAAGAATCACACGAGCAGTTGCGATCTAGTACTCCTTATGATCCATTTGTTTCTCTAGAAGAATCCCTTAAGTAGTTAACTGAGAATACAAATAGGTTCGTATTACGTTGGGGGGGAACAATTAGTAGTTCAACTCTTTTTCTAGACGAATCCCTCAAGCAGTTGACTGAGAATTCAAATAGATTTGCATTAAGTGTGAATGAAAGTTTTGCAAAGAATAATATTGCTCAAAATGATCTTAATTTCCAATAAAGTGCTACTCTTGATAATTGTTCACCTAGTCAGGAGGACGAGGATAAAATTGGTAACATTACTTATTTAGACGAGGTTCAAACATCTTCATATTTTATGATGATGAGGATAATATTGATGAAGAACCTGAAATATATAGGCAGAGTGATCAAGAAATTGTCACTCCAATTATGCTTCATGATGATAGTGTTATTTCTGGTTCAAATCCAAATAATTTTAATGATTATTCACCTATTCAAAAGGAAGAGGATTTTACTAGAGATACCACTGTTTTAGACGATGTAGAATTTTCTTGTTTTGAAGCAGATAATGTTTAGAGGAACGGGTTTATCCTGAGAATACTGTTTTAGAGTCCAGCGATTTAGAAACAATAGTCTTAGGTAATAAAGATAGACTCATAGAGATTTTAAATATGAGTGAGGATGCACCACCTGATTATAACCTAGAAGAAGCAATTTACCATTTTCGGGAATCTGACGATCTAGAAATTAGGAAAATTGTGACTAGTCTATCTAAAGACACTAAGTTTGGGGGTGACTATCATTCTCCTTGTGCTTTATCTTTAACTCTTATAAAGGTCCCTAACTTGGGACTTGACATATGCACCTCTACCATTTTACAAGATCATCTTCAAACTATATTTCCTGAGCCTGTTAATGTCCAGAAAGAAGTACAGTTGTTAGAAACCCATCTTATGGTCGATGTGGTTTACCTAGGCGATAATACCAAGATTGACTTTGTTTTCCCACCAAAATATTTTCTTCCATATGTGGGAACTTACGAATTTCAAATGTGTCAGTTATTAAGTTTTGAGACTAAGTCTAATTACTTTAGGAAATTAGAATCGACACATTTGTTTAAGAATGACCACCTTCATAGTAGTCAACTGTGTGAGTTAAATCTGATTGACTTCGAGGATCCACAATTATTCAGGTTATTATTATGTGCTTCTAATTTATTAGTTGAGTTTTTCCAGACTTTACAACCTGATCCTATTGATCTACCTACGAGGAAATCCATCCCATGAAAATACTTTATTTAGACCCTTTTATAGAGCCTGAACCTGAACCACATCTAGTGTCTTAAACAGAAAAGTAGATAAAGGTGTGCTCGGTTTGTTCATTTTATTGGCATGTTGCAGTTTCCTTTTATTTGTGATAGCACTATTCGGTTTAGATAACCCACAGTTGTTCCGGCTATTGTTATATGATTTTATAAGGTGACTTAGTATGGCTGAAGACTTTAATGTTAGCACTTCTTGGGAGGTAACCTATGCTCATGCGACATGGTAATATCTTTCCTTAACTTTTTTCCTTAGATTGGTAACAGTTTCTCCTTGTTCATGTATTTAATCGTTCATTTTTAGAACATTGAGGACAATGTTAGATTTAAGTTTGGGGGTAAGGGAGAATCTTTTAAGTTGAAATATGAAACTCCAAAGTCTTTAAACTTGTGAACAATTCAGGATGACACTAACCATTCTAGGTAGATGGAAACTTAGCTCTTTTTCAATAGGAATTGGTGTGCCCAGCTAAATGGTCTATTCATAAAAGGACAGAGTCCAGGTGTTAGAAATAACATGATAGTTTTCACCATATCTCGGAGTCTATCTCGACCATATCACCTTCTGCTTTGATTTTGGGAATTTTGTATTTCTCTAAGTGATTTGGTGGGGCACCAATATCAAATTATTATCGCCGCCAGGATGGAGTAGAGTGTTTGAGATTATTAGATTGTTATTCGAACCAAAAAAAATCGAGTATTGGCACTTTGATAGTGATATGTGTGTATTTTCCCTGTCTTCGTCGCCTAAGCAAGCGTGGAACGTAGGATCCATGAGAACTATCATATAAGATGGTGATAAGGATCATGCACTTGGATTCATTTGATCCAATCATGTTGTCAGTACATTTAAATAATAAATAATTGTTTTATTTTCAATAAATCGATCGCTGGGACCCTTGTATATATACCAGTTGAGTCGATATTAGTATAAGGAGTAAGACCACTGGGAGCGTATCTCGATCCATTAGGATTTATCCTGGCACTGACCTTCAGACAAATATGGGAAACACCATTCACCATAGTCAACATGCGCAAACTTTATTTTGTTTATATCCATCTTCTAAATCTTTTCATGTGATTGTACTTTGATAGATTCTGAGTATCGTGGTTGAACGATTATCTAAGTAGAGTTTTGAATTCTTGTTTGAATTTTAGTACGCTGAGTGCAAGCTCGTGTACAAAAATTGGACTCATATAGGGTAATGATTCCCATTGCCGAAGAATTTCGAATGCCAACTATAGCTTTTTTTAATGTTTACCCTCAATCGTTCACAGGTAGCTAGGGTTTGGAGTAAATGTTTTGTGGGTATACCTCTTGTAAACCCTCACGAGACTATAACTCGTCCGATAGGGAAACATATGGGTTTAAAGGCTTGTGATTTTGGTTGATTTATGATTTTTCTTAATTAGTTGTGATTTTGTTTGATGGTGTATGCTGGGACTTAAGAGCTTTTGATGCGCCATGATTGTGATTTACAATTAATGTTTTAGAAATCTACTTTTGGCAAAGAAACAGGGTCAATAAAATAGTTATAATTGTTAAAGAATCATTGTAGAAATCATTCATAAGTGATTTTGGTGGAATCCTGAGTTCCAGTTCTTCCCAATATTTTTAAAATCTTTTACTTATTTTCTACTGTAAATCAAAATTAGGTCTAAAACGAATCTTCACAAGTCTCAGCGAACGAACTATTTTTACCACTTTTCTAAAACGATCACACCCTTCATTTTGAATTCAAATTCTGGAATTGGCGGGAAGATTAGTTCTACGCGTGAAGTGTATCTGAGTTGTGTTTGAGCGAGTATTTTGGGATTTAAAAGAGACGTCAATCATATATGTATAAAGAAATAACCAAAACAGGTCTACACAAGTCTTTCAAGCAGTGAAAGCAGGCTAGAAAACACGAGTTGTACCAGAAAAATGAGATATCCTTGATTTTGGTTTAACACGAGATTGAATATGTTTTGGGAAGATATTTTGGGCCCTTATCGTTTAAGGAAGTCTTTTATGGCTTACTAAACCTATATAAAGCCAAGAAAAACAAGAAAAAAATCATCTGGAGTCGGGGGAAAAAAAATCAGAGAAAAAAAAAAATTCGTTGGTGAAGAAGAAGGAGTACAGACCACAAGAGAAAACAGTCGCAGTTTGCGTTACCTTTTCTTGCTTCTTTTACTGCGCCCAGAAGCCGTTTTTTATTCTCTATTTTAATTTCTCTCATCAGCAACACAGAAAACAGTCTCAGCAACACTTATATTCGTAACTATTTTTTGTGTTACTTCTGTTTTTCTCTTCTTTTAAGCACTTTGAGCTATGAACATGTATTTTGAGAGAATGTTTGACATAAGGAGATAGACCCTATTGTTGGGGCGACGGAGGAAGCCATTTTTTCAATAATAAAGTGGTATATTTTTATCTTATTTATTTTTTTACAATTGTTTTATGATTATTTGCTTTGAATTAAATTTGAAATAACAATTTTTATCAATTAGTTGTGTTATCTTTTGATGAGTCATGCTTAGTTTAGAGCTATTGATTTCTCATACTTTTGATTTACAACTATTATTTTAAAAATCTAGCTTTGGCAATATTTAGAATCAATTGAATGTATGAGTTGCAAGAATATTGTTAATGCTAAATCACTTGAAAAATTGGCTACTGGTGGAATCCTTAGTCTCAGTTCTTTCCATAATCTGAAATCAATTCTACTTTAATCTTCTTTATTTTTAGTATTAAAAATTAGGTTTAAAAATCAAATCTTTACAAGTCTGAGTATCGAATCTTTTACCACTATTTCTATAATACATCTGAGTAATAGCTTTCTTTTCTTTGATTATTCATATAATTGAGAATTTTATAAAGACATCTCTTCCATCTCCCGAGCCAGCAAAAGCGAAAACAACACGTTCTTTTTTATTCTATACATAACACACATCCAAATCTATAAATAAGTAACAAACTAAAGATCTTAATGATTTATACATAACATACCTCCAAATCTATAAATAAGTAACAAACTGCATAGCTTAATGATTAATATTTACAGCGAAGTTTATCCTAAAATTTTCAATAATCAATGGCATATCATTAATCATTCTCTTATCTGAACCGGGATAAGCTTCAGTCAATTTAGATCTTAGAATCTATACAAATTTTGGCTAGAATACAATTATTACACCATCATCTCCTAAATCAAACAATCATCACTAAAAATCGCCTTAGCATTAATAGACCTAAGGGAGGAAAGGGATTCATATTAGTGATTAATAGGCGTTCAAAATTTTAGAGAGGAAATAGGATAAGCAAGGTCATTTTAGTGATATTATATAATTAGTTAACTAGAAGATAATAATAAAATATTTTTTAAAAAATGGGTATTAGAACAGTATCTTATTTTAGTTATCTTCTAAACCCATAAAATTTGGTTTGAGGGTTATTTGACCAATTTATTGAATAAATTTTCCAATTCTCTCAACTTATTTTTTGATCAATGGATCCTAATTTTGATTCTTTCCACGAGGAAATGGAAATGAGTATCAATTGGTATAATAATGAAGAGTAACTAAAGTATTGCATATATTGCAACAATTGGATGATGAGTCAGATGAGGATAAACAAGAGAGAAACATTATGTGCAACAACATTCATGACATCACCTACCCCTCACATACTCCTTCAGAGCCAAAACAAGTTCTCTTAAGAAGAAGGAATTTTCGAGGGTGGGAATTTTAGCACCATAAGCTGATTGATAGGTGTCTAAAACATTTTAATTAATATCTATAATTTATACTTTCTTTGCTATTATCCTTGTAAATTATCTATTTTACATTTTTTTTTTTGATTATTTAGGTATTTGAGTCATTTAGAGTAAAAAGAAGAAGAATGGTCAAAAAAAGCAAAATCGTTATTTTACAGACAAGTGTTATTCGCAGTTAACGATTCGTTAAGGGTTAACCCATTCAGGGTATTTATTGATTTTGACACATCATCATTTACTCAAAGGAAGCCCATATCTTATTTGGGTTAGCCTATATCTAATTTTATAACCTAAAGAATTAGGTTGGGAATTTCATTTTCATTTCACTCTAGTAGAGATTGATGATGGTGAATCATATATGAAAAAGACTAAACTATACTCGATGTTGCTTGTTGGTAGAGAAGAAAGGAAGGAAGAAGAGAAGCAACAGACAAGATCAAATACAAATGGCAGAGAAGATAGGCGTCTGATTTGGGGGTTTTGTTAGATTGAATTTTGGTAGTCACATTGGCTTGAGGTGATGGATTCTTAACAGGAATTGAAGCTTGGTTTGTTCATATTTGAGACAAGGTGAAGATGGATTTGGTGCGAGTTGTGACTCTGAAATTATCAAGTTGCAGATGGAGTAGTGTTGTGTTATGTTGGTTAGTGGTGGAAATGGATTCAGTGAGAATTGTTGATGTTGTTGTTGAATTGAAGAGATGTTGAACTCAAGGAGATGGTATTGGTTGAGCACTGGTGGTGGTTGTTGTTCCTGAGAATTGAATGGCAGTGAGAAGAGGAGGTGGAGTTCGTTGTTGGGTTAGATATGGTGATGTTGTGGCTTGGTAAATGAATGAATTGATTGATGTGGTGAATTTAATAGATTCCGTGGAAGTATTATTTTCAATGAGTTAGAAGACATAGTTTCTCATCAGATTTGATTTTGCAGAGCTGAATGGTGCTAAGGGTATTGATTGAATGGGTTTTTGCTATTGTATAGATGATGTTAGGAACTCTGCATGGAAGGATGTTTTGAATGGCCTGAATTGTGGCCAGAATCACCCTGAAACAGACAGAACTCTGCATGATTTTCCTTCAGGAGAGTCAACTCACTAACTCAGTGATCCAAGCTGAGTAACACCAATATAGTCAATCTCGGCCGTTACAGCCGAGATATCAGCGCTTTTCAAGGTATCGGACGAATACCTTGACGACATCCGAGATTGCGCTGATCACGATTTGAACGCGAATATCGGCCGAATCGCCCGTATCTCGGTCGTGACAGAATCGCCCGTATCTAAGGTAAAACGGGTATTTACTATTCTAATCTAACGGTCCCTAATCTTTTGACGATCCAACGGTCCATCTTTATCTTATCTCTCGAATTCAACAGAAACCTAATCTTCTCTCTGCGAATGAATACTACCGTCTGTAACTCTGTTGTTCTTGTTCTTCATTAAGTTTTCTTCCTCTTCAAAGTTTATATGAATGAATACTACCGAACCCTAACCCTGAATCACTCAAACACACATAATTTTACCCGTTTCATTATCTTCCGAACCCCTAATTGTTCAGACTTCAGACTTAGTAGTATACTAGTATCCCAAACCCTTACCTTCTGAAACCCCAATTTCATTTTATTTTCCTCTATAGAAGTAGAAGGTAATGATCTTCAAACCTTTAATTTTCCATTTATTCTTTATTATTATCAAGTTCTTAACTACTTGTTCTAACCCTAGATCGATGTTGTTTAAATATCACTAATACTCAAAAGGATTTTGATGTTTGCAGATGTTTATTAGTAATTGATGGTGTGTCCTGGCTCTTACAATGTAAAAACCCCTATCATTTTATTCTTCTGCTGCATGATTATTATTGTCGTTTCAATTTTTTCCCTTTTTCTACATTCTTCTCCGTCTACATTGTAAGTTATTGTGTAAACAAGTTGCAATCTCAAAGTTGTGGGTATGAACGACTTCTATCATTCTACTAGATAGACATTTAGTATGCTCTCTTTTGTTGACAACGCCTTATGATTTTTTACTGACCCTAAATCCATCTTGTAAGAGCATTTGATTAATCAAATTTCTTTATTTCTCATTTTGAACTTTGTATTCGTGTAAACTGTAGTTACAGCAATAAAAAAGTTTTGATAAGTAGACCTAAATCTCAGAAATGGCAGCATAGCACCAACCTGTTTCCTGTATGCAATGTTTCATGTTTCCTGTATGGAATGTTTCATGTTTCCTGTATGCAGCACAGCACCAACCTGTTTTAGTTTGTTTCTATATGTAATGTTTGAAACTGTGTTGTTTGTATAAACTAATGCTATTATCATGTGATTTCTTTTAAGTGCTTGCACAAGTATGTAACCTGTCTACTGGTTTGAGTCTATTTTAAGTTATGTAAGACATTTGCTTGCTTTGGTTTTAGTTATATCGTCTTGATTTTGTAGTTGTTTCCATCTTTATGTGGCCGTATAACACTGGCTTTGGAATTCTAAAATTTATGCCAGCAAAGTTGCTAGTCAGTAATAATGGATTGAGGAGAATTGTTTGTGAATTCTTAACACTATCTTTGGATAAAAGATTTATAAGTTAGTCCGAGATTTCGCCGATAATCTCCCCGAGATATCGTTGTCAAGGTGTCAAGGTCCCGGCCGCGACGAGACCGAGATCCGAGATTGACTACATTGAGTAACACCCAGTAAGACCGAGTCAGACCAGCTGACTCAGCTAACTCATATTTTGTATACTTTGTCCTTGAACCCTTGACTGTTAGTTTGACCGTTAAAGTTAATGATTGACCGTTAGTTTGACTCTGATGGCCGATGACTGTTTCTAGTCACCTGGGATTTTTCCGGTGACTTTTCTGGCCAAATTCTGGCCACTTTTCTGGAATTCTTGCGATAAATTTTTAGGCAGAGATTTTACATGGGTTTTCCTCACACATGGAATATATGGTCTACTAGATGGAATTTTTGGACTTGGATTTTAATTTAGAGAATGAAAGTTTAACCTAATTTTGGAAACAAAAAGAGCTATAAAAGGGAGAATTCTTCTACAACAAATATACACTTTTACAACTGATTTTTGGGAGCAAGGAGCAAGAGATGTTATTCTCTTTCATGCATCTAGGGTTTGCAATATTGTATCTTCTTCTTTACTTTAATATGTCTATGAACTCCATAGTTATGAGTAGCTAAATTTCTTATTTATTGGTTAAGGATTAAAGTTGATTTCACAAACATGGTATTTGAATAATACATTAGTTTTGTCTCAATATTTGTCGTTTATGATTCATTGTTTATAACATTTACATGATTTGAACACTTCGCTAGTTGAGTCCGGAATCAATTTGACTTGTTTTCATTTATAAAGCTAAATTAGGGTTTTCAATACGAAAAAGTTGACAAATTATGATTTCGAGTAGCATAAGTAAGGTTGTTGCTTGTAGTGCTACATCCTAGCAAACACATATGAATCATAACCTTTGTTAAATTGAATTATTACATTTTCCACGTTCAATTGGATTGATTAACTTATTCACAAAACTTAATGCTCTCATGGGGAATTAAACTTGATTAGTGCTTTTTACATGTTGGGTTGTTTTCTAGGTAGAATTCATATTCATATCTTTTTAATGTGTTTATGATGAATTTGGAAATAAACGGGATACTGTTGCGATCAAGGTATTCTAGGGTTTTTGACAATGAGAGATTAAATACCAATTCTAGTTATTGATACAAATATATGTTTGTGAATGATACAATTCTTTAACCAATATCTCCATCATATTGATTACTTTAGAAACACTTGCTTTGCTATCTTTTTACTTAGTTTATTTACTTTAAACAATTCTAAAACCAAAACCACCATTGTTATTTAAGAAATTGAAACACCAAGATAATAACAATAGCCTTCTGTGGAACGAACATTTACTTACTCTAGCTTCATATTAAATCTGTTTGGGAGAAAGAATATAATTTTGATGTGCAACGACACACACCAAATTTTGGCGCCGCTGCCAGGGAGGCAGTGGGTTGTTATTTTGTATTCAATTTCTTATTTCAGTTTTTAACTTAGTTTTTCTAGAATCTGTTTTTCAGGTACTATTTCTTTGGTGAATGCTTAAAGAGGGCATACCAAGTCCAATTGGTATACGTCTTCGATCAGGCACTTTACTCAAAGACTTTGTTCGAGTGGTGAACACTCTGCTTCCTCCTTGTTCATCAACAAGTGAATTTGCAGATTCAGACGTAAAGGAAGAACAAGAAGCAATAAGTGACTGTACACTCAAAGATTTATCTTCTCACAAGCTAAATACGCAACAATGGTGTATTCAAACTACATCAACCTTCGATATCAATCCAGGGTTGATCTGTGAGCTGCCTAAGTTTCATGGAATGACTAACGAAGATCCAAATAAGCATTTTATGGACTTTCATACTATAGTCATGGCCATGCTACCTGTTGAAACTGACTCAGATGGAGTCATGCTACGACACATACCACTGATGCATGATTATTTCCTTCTCAGATACGTGTACTTTAATAACCATTTTCAGCGTCGATTCTGCGTTGGTCGAACTTGCTTCAAATGATTGTTGCAGAGCTTTTTCAGGTAGAACCTAAGTTTAATTATCAGTATGATGCACGACATATTCGAGGACATAGTATTGAGATTAGTCCCATATTATATGGGAAACTCAAAATCCTACAGTTTATAGGCCCCAGGAAACCCTAACCTTGCAAGCTGGTTTTCGAGGTTAGTATTTCAATATGATATCAGAGAAGGAAATTTGTGACGAGTCTAATATGACCACACCTACTCCGCGTCACCCGATAAATTGTCCACATGTTGTACCCAGAGAGAGGTTACACGTGAGGGTAGGGGTGTAAATTTTACCAAAAAATACTCGGCCTGCCTGTACCCGCCCGAGCCTTCCTGTACTCGTTTAAGCCCAAAGCCTGTTACAGCCCATCACGGGACGCCTGGCCTAGCCTGTTTAGTTGAATTGGGCGGGCTCAGGCTTTCACTTTTTTTTTACTTCCCGGCCCGGTACCTGCCCGTGTATCCCGGCTTGGTACCCATCTAGTATATAACATTAGTTTAGTTGATAATTTAATTAAAAAAAATAACAGTAGTGACCAGTGATTAGGCAACCAAAGCATATTTTTCTTTTCTTGTAATATGATTTTACTGTATAACTCCCTAATCTTACTCTCTTTTTAATATACGTAGGTAAAGGAGTAATCCAGGGAGCTCATAGATATTAATTAAGAACAAACAATTTTCATAGAGTTTTAGTTATACTTTTGATTAGAATTTTATGTTTGTTTTGTTTTTCCTTTTTCTGCATCCTCTAAGATTATTGAGTATTAGTTTCATTACATTTTTTGACGTTCGAAAGTGAACTTGTTTAGTTATATTGTTTTTCAAACATGAATATGAATCTGGGTAAACAAAATTAGTGTTTTTCCTTTGGGAAGGCTTTGGGCTTCAAAATTAGTGTTGCTGCCCGGCTTGGAAGGCCTTCTGGGTAGCTTAATTTCAAGCCCGTCCGGCCTGGCCTGAGATCGAAAACAGGACAGGCAGCCCGCCCTGGCCCAATTTACACCCCTACGTGAGGGGGTGTATTGAGATTAGTCTCACATTGTATAGGAAACTAAAAATCCTGCAGTTTATAAGCCTTGGTCAACCCTAACCTTGCAAGTTGGTTTTCGAGGTTAGCTAGGCCCTGAGCTTCAATACATAGTCATGAACAAAAAATGACTGCAACCCTTATGGTTCTATGTTATAGGCTGTCGGAGGATGCCACCGATGAGTATATTCATATGGGTAAACAAAGTTCGAAAATCTCTCAATGTTTTGTGAAACAATAGTGAATCATTTTGGTGCAAAGTTTTTACGAAAACCTGATCAGGAAGATGTTCAAAATATACCAACGTAAAACAGTTGACATGGTCTTGAGAGTTTATATATGTTGTCCGTAAAAATTAGCAGTATAAAGTATATAAGAGTTCAGTATTCTTCATGCTCGATAACTAAATTCAATGCCGACTGCCAATATTTTGAATTGACAAAATTATTAAAAGCATCACTGCATTCTAGAGGGAGTTATCCTCAATGCCGACTCACGTCAAAAGTTTATTCCTAATTTTTCCAACAGTTGGCATGCTCGATAACAAAATCCAACGCCGATTGTAAATATTTTGAATCGTCAAAATTATTAAATACCTCAGTCGGCATTGTAGACAGAGTTATCCTCAATGCCGACTCAGAAAAAAGGTTTCTACCCAGTTTTAGGCCATAGTCGACATAGTTGGGAATATTATTGGAAACCAAGAATAACGTTTTTATGGGAATATTATTGGACATAATCAACATAATAAGATGTATTTGACCATGTCGATTGAGGCTTAAAGTTCCTATCCAGTTTTAGGCCACAGTCGGTATAGTTGGTGACCCATCTTAATATGCTAATTGTCAAACCAAGAATAACCCTTTTATGGGCATATTATTGGACACACTCAGCATAATAAGATGTCTACGACCATGTCGACAGAGGCCTAAAGTTTCTGTCCAGTTTTAGGCCATATTCGGCATAGTTGGTGATCTTCGTACTATGGCGAATGTAGACAACCAAGAATAACCTTTTCATGGGGGAATATTTGGTGGCAGTATGGAATGAGTTTGAATATCATACCGATTGTAAGAATTGACATTGTTTTTTAACTTTGACCATGCCGACTCCGAGTCTGTCCAACTCAATTACCATCGCGAATCAAACTAAAAAAATCATATTAAACCTCATTTAGACCTATACCTGAGTATTCAGAGTAGTTGTATCTTCAGTTTTTTCATTTTCCTCGCTTGGTTCTTCACTTGAACCTTCATGCTCATAAATATCTTAATTTAGGGTTTTTTCAAATATATAACTTTGATTATCTAGAAAATGTTGCAATTGAGAATCTTTATCAAAAGCAACATAAACACTTTTTTATTGTTGAGATGAAAATTCCCCAACATCAAATTTCTCACTAGAATCTCTCATTTCCATCAAATCTCTCAAAACCCCAAATTTTCACTGATGAGTATATTCATACGGGTAAACAAAGTTTGCAAATCTCTTAATGTTTTGCGAAACAATAGTGAATCATTTCTGTCCAAAGTTTTTACGAAAACCTGATCAGGAAGATGTTCAAAATATACCAACGCAAAACAGTTGACATGGTCTTGAGAGTTGATATATGTTGTCCGAAAAAATTAGCGTATAAAGTATATAAAAGTTCAGTATTCGTCATGCTCAATAACTAAATTCAATGCCGACTTTCAATATTTTGAAATTGATAAAACTATTAAATGCCTCAGTGGCATTCTAGAGGGAGTTATCCTCAATGCGACTCATGTCAAAAGTTTATGCCTAATTTTTTTCCAACAGTTGGCATGCTCGATAACAAAATCCAATGTCGACTGTAAATATTTTGAATCGACAAAATTATTAAATGCCTCAGTCGGCATTGTTGACAAAGTTATCCTCAATGTCGACTCAGAAAAAACGTTTCTACCCAGGTTTAGGCCACAGTCGATATAGTTGGTGACCCATCTTATTGTGCCGACTGTGAAACCAAGAATAACGCTTTTATGGGCATATTATTAGACACAATCGGCATAATAAGATGTATTTGACCATGTCGATGGAGGCATAAAGTTCCTATCCAGTTTTAGGCCACAATCGACATAGTTGGTGACCCATCTAAAAATGCCGATTGTCAAACCAAGAATAACCCTTTTATGGGCATATTATTGGACACACTCAGCATAATAAGATGTCTATGACCATGTCGACATAGGCCTAAAGTTTATGTCCAGTTTTAGGCCATATTCGGCATAGTTGGTGACCTTCGTACTATGCCGACTGTAGACAACCAAGAATAACCCTTTCATGGGGGAATATCTGGTGGAAATATAGAATGAGTTTGAATATCATACCGATTGTAAAAATTGACATTTTTTTTTAACTTTGACCATGCCAACTCCGAGTCTGTCCAACTCAATTACCATGGCGAATCAAACTAAAAAAATTACATTAAACCTCATTTAGACCTATACTTGAGTATTCAGAGTATTTGTATCTTCTGTTTTTCATTTTCCTCACTTGGTTCTTCACTTGAACCTTTATGCTCATAAATATCTTGATTTAGGGTTTCTTCAAAGATATAATTTTGATTATCTAGAAAATTTTGCAATTGAGAATCGTTATCAAAAGCAACATAAACACTTTCTTCTTGTTGAGATGAAGATTCCCCAACATCAAATTTCTCACTAGAATCTCTCATTTCCATCAAATCTCTCAAAACCCCAAATTTTCCTATACTACTTCTTCTTCTTCTTTCTATTTATCTATAACTAACAACTAACACTCTAGCTATAAATATTAATTTTTATTTAAAATAATCTATTAACTAACAACTAATTAATCGAGGGTAATTTAGGAGTTACGAAAAATATATGGATAATGGGTTTCTAATATTACTTCAAAATATCTCTATTTTGTTTCATTATGTATCCCCCAATTTGTAGGGGTATTCTCTAAGTGTGGGTTCATATTTTACTTGTCCATCCCATGCATGTTGTTTTTTTGCATAATAATGTTTGTTTTCACGATTTTTATATTATTGGTTAGTTTGAACCATACTCAAAATGAAGACCCAAATAATTTTAAGAGTATAGGTAGTTTATTCACTTTCGACTAAGTTTGATTTTGTTATTGTGGTTTCATTCCATTGTTGTGGAAGATGTACTTTGTACAAATAATCACTTGGGAAAATCCAGTTTTCACATTTCGTGGTAGTGAAAGTTGTTGTTTTCACTTTTGACAGTCGTGAAAAGAACCATTATCACCTGATTTATAATTTATTTTACTTGCATCCTACTATTAATGGAAAGGCCTCAAAATGCTAGTGCACACATTTACTACAATGCAAAATAAAAATTCTTCATTCAAACTTCATGAAGGTTCTGATACATTTCGCTCAATTCCAGAAAACATGCCCATTATCTTTTGGTTTCAACTAATAGAGAATGTCATTGAAGGCAAGTTACAGAAAAGAACGGAAAGTCATTGTCGCTACAAATGAATATATCTTAACGACATGTTTAAGAGACTGATAATTTATAACGACATGTTTATAATACTTCTCAATCAATGTCTGATGGGGATACATCAAACAAACTGTGTGAATCCACCATAATCTTGTAAAGCATGCTTCATCTCATGCGATGTACTTTTCCAATTATTTTATCCTGCTCTGGCTTCTGCATTTGTTTTGGACCCTTCAATGTTACTTTTTTCATTCTCCATTACATGTAGCAACATACGAAAAATAAACAGTCATTGTAAGAACATTGTGGAGGGATAGGCTTTACAAGAACCTTGCTTTTTACCTCAGTTCCTTGTGCATCAGAGATAGTTTTGCTTAGCTTTGCTGCGTATTGCTTTTCTTGGGTCAGATTTAAGCTCCTTACTGCAGCGACTGTTGATGAATTCATATAAAGCCAAGTCTTTTTTTTGAAATCACATTCTAGCAGGGTGAAATGTGACTTGGTGTTACACATCGGTGCAAACAGCTTAACTGTCGAGTCAACATATGCTTCAACAATTCTTGGCATCCAATAGTTGGTTACATCTTTAAGAGATTTCTCATAAGCTACCTGCAAAAAAAAATTCAAAGTTTTTACTGTCATATTTAAGTTCTTTTTACTTTCAAATTTAATTTTTACAGAGGGGATTTTTTTTGGTACTTACTTGTGTTTGTGTCAAGAGGAATATTGATTTTTCGTATTTTACTGATTTGCTATTCATCTTGTTGGATAACTTGTTAGTGTATAAATCTATGTATTCATTTTCCAGGTACATATCTTTTGTTAGCTACATCATTAGTTCACCATTGATAGTAACATATAGGCTTTCATCCTTGTTGATCAGTGACCAAGTAGAATCTCTGCATCAAGATTAAACTTAATTAACCAATAAGAATTCAGCAATACGAATTAATTTTTTGAAAGTAAATTATAAAGTATATGGTAGTTACGATGTCGAGTGTTTGTTTGAAGTAGTCAGATACAACTTTCTTTCTGATGCCTACCAAGTTATTTACTATCCATGAATTTTCAACAAGGTCACCTATTTTTTTCATCTTTATCTTCATCATTCTTCTTCTTCTTCCTTCTTTCAAAATGTGTGATGTTACCTTTCTCAAGATTTCTATTTCGTTCTTTTAGACCTCTTTCTATGGTTCCCACTTGGTTTTTATTCTTCTGTTGTTCTTTGATAGGTGGTGGAGTAGGGTTATCATTACCAAGGCTCTATTTTGGTTGACTATCCTGCTCAGATTGTGTTGTGCAACAATAAAAAAAATTAACATCAACTCAATTTTTAGTATTTTTTTAAAGCATGTGTACTCAACATTTACACAAGCATTTTCATAACATGTGTAACCGCCAATTACACAAGTTATTAGCACGTGCAATATGCAGTTACATATGCTTTTGTAACTTGTGTAATATGCAGTTACACATGCATTATATAGCATGTGTAACTTCCAAATACATAAGCTAATAACAAGCAAAATACTTGATCCAAAATAAAATAAAAAAATAAATACTGCATTTGATAGGATTTCGAAATACCTTATTTATAATAACCGCAATCGCACGGCGTCTAACTAGTAGACAGTGGAAAATACGGGTCGAACCCACAGAGAGCGGACAAATACTGCAATCAATATCTCTAATCAACTAATCAAGAACAATATTTTTAATTTTTTAGAAGTGTGAATAAAATAATAAAACAAACTAAACTAATAAAACAACTAAGCAGAGAGAGTCGGTAGCCATGGTTTTTAGTATCCACCATTATTTCTATATAATTACTGATGTGAAACATAACTCCTGAATATTTATCTATTGTTCGTTCTATCGACATCACCTATTATATGTATTAGAGTCGCAAATGTGGACGCCCTAAGCATGGCGCATCAAAAACTCTAAGTCTCAGCATACACCATGAAATTGCGTTAGCGAGAAAATTATACAAAACTAATTATAGGTTCACAAATAATACCTGGCTATTCTAAGCATACTCCATCTAAGGATTTAACCCAAGCATGAAATATCAAATAAGTGGAAAAAAAATATTTGATATCCTATTAACTCTGCGCATAGGTTATTGTATTGTACAGACCGGTGAAGCAAGAACTAGTTTTATCATTAAATCAATAAATCAGAATCAGGAATTAATCTATTCAAATCATAATAGTTTGTGCCAAATAATTAAATTCAAAATAGCCTATTACTCAAAGTGGTTTGAAACATAAAACCCTAGCTACAAATCAATTAGAAAGACATGGTAGTGGGTTTCTCAAAACCCATAAAAATACTTGACAGAGAGAAGAAAAAGATAAACTGTATCACCGTCGTCACCCGTATATAGATCTTCTTCCTCTTCTTCTGTTTCACACCCAATCACAACCGCCAGACATATCCTTTCTCTGCCCCTCGATCAGAACTCAGGATCACCTCCAACTGTCTCACGCCTTTTCTCTCTTCTGTACACCTCCAGACAACTATGTTCCCCCACCTTCTCTCTCACAACCTTCTCTCCACCAATCCTATCTACTTCTCTCTCTAGCCTCTCCTTCTTTTCAACCATCACAATCCCTTCACCAACTGATCTCTCTCAATCCTCCTCTCTCTTCTTTTCACGTGCATACTCTCCACCTCTCTTCCTTCACTCTTCCTACTTTTCTCTCACCGTACATCCCTGTCACTCTAGCCTATTTCTTCACCTAAACCTCTTACCCCAGTACCTACTGTACAATCCTAGCTTTTCCTTTCCTCTCTATCTTTTCTTCCTCTCACCACCGTACAATCACCTTTTCTCTCCCTAGGTCTCTCTCCTTTTCCAATCACCAACTGTCACACCACCTACCCATCCTCTCTTCTAAAACAAAACCTAAAGAAAATAATTTTTCTCCCTTCTCTTTCCACTCAACCCAACCTACATCTAGGTATTCCTTCTCTCAATCCCCACATTCTTTCCTCTCTCCCTTGTACACTTCTCCGCCTCCAACCCCCCTCTTTTCTCCTTCTGTACCTGTCTTCCTCTCCTCTCTACTTTTGCTTTTCTCTTTTCTTTTTATACCTCGTCACATCAAACCCTTCATATGCATCAACCACCTAGCTCCTACGTGTTACTCTTTTTAGCCATCACCTAGCCAATGTCACCTACTCCACCTTACCTCTCTCTCACGTGCCTCTTCTAAAAGTTCTTTTTTTCGTATTTAGCCAACACCCAAGAACATAACCTCAAAGAGAAGTCCGCCTCTCTCCAACACAAATCTGACACTGACCACTTCTCTTGTTTTCCTTCTCTGACACGTGGCGCTTAAAACAGAAACTCCAAAAGATAAAACCACTTCATTTTTCTCCCATAGCCAATCACACTCTCTATTCTTTCAATCTTAGCCACACTTAGCCTTTCAATCACCAGACCAAACAGAAGCCAACCTATTTTCCCTCTTTTATTCCTGTTAGACTTTGTCTCTTCTATTTACTTATTTTCTTTCACGTGAACCAACCAGTGCACCTTACTCCAACTTGATTACCGTGTTATATATCCACTAGCCAACATACAACAGCTAACTCCACCCGATGCCTTAAGCCTACACCAAAGTCTCACCAGCCATTTCTCCAATTTGCATCTCGTTTTCTTTGTCCAACGCACATGTGGGCTTCACTTCCATAATCTTGTTGTACATGAGTTGCATCTGTAACTCCATTCACAACGCATAGGTGTAGTTGAAATGACCAGTATCCAAGTACGTAGTACTTCTTCTCTGACTTGTTACTAATGTTCCACCACATATTTAGTAATTGTGTCCATTTTGCCATGTTTATTGGTAACATTGAGAATTACGTGAATAACCTATAAATGCACAAAAATAATTGATTAGCATAAAAAATAGGCACTAACGAATATAGATTAAACGGTAAAAATATATGAATTAAGTGCTTATCACACATGCATTATATAACATGTGTAACTTCCAACTACATAAGCTAATAACAAGCAAAATACTTGATCCAAAATAAAAAAAAAAATAAATGAATGTACATGTGTCAAAAATGATTACCATTGAAGGTAGTTTCTGGATTGTTTCTTTATGCATATCCATCTTCGTCATTTCCCATATTTAGGTTTAAATCATCTAGAACTTCACTTATTGTAGCATCTACACCTGAAATAGGAAGGTCAGTTCCCATTCTTACCAACTTGTAGAGTTGTGGGTTGTCGCCTTGTGTTGATTGAGTTGTTTCTGGCAGTTGTGAAGACTCATCAACATATTTCTCTTCTTTGTCTTCAGGTTCTTTAGCTATTTTAGATGCATATGACTCTTTTTAGTTGTTAGATGCAAGTCTTTTGGTAATTCATCCTTTGTCTTACCTTTTTTTTTCTGGACATTTTCCTTGCAGAAGTGTTGGAGTGTTTCTAGGGTTAAGGGTGATTGATGGAGTTGCTCAAGTATAAAAAGAAAACAATATTAGTTGTTTTTCCGAAAGGAATTACATAAGGCAAAAAGTATAGCTAAACAAGCACTTACAGGTGTTGCTTTCTCTAGGTTTACTACTGGTTGCTTCATCTACAGGTACATCTTTCGTTGCTGCTACATCATGCATTGCTGGTCAATCAACTACAACTTCGGATTCCATGGCTACATCATCCAGTCCTGTTTCTGCTACAGCGTATATTTTCATAGGTACATCAGTGTTTGTTGCTTCTTCTCTAGGTTTTGTACTTTGTTTGGTAAATTACTTCGTTCTTGACCAGATATCTTCATCTCCAAATTACCAAGATCATTTATGTTCATGTTAAAGATCTCAAGTGTATCTTCAAATCTATCATTGGTATCGTTATCATCTTGTTGCTTTGGAATATCATCTTTACGAAGATCAACTTCTGGCAAATCTTCACTTTAATTTTATTTCTCCGGAATCTCCGGATGAGGCTCATAATCAGCATAAGGATCAACCACACTGGTTTCGTGTAGAATCTTGGAACAGAAAATGTGATGTTCATAATCTTTGTTACTAGCAATGTCACTGTTTTGCATTCCTTCCTTGATAATTTTTGGACTTCAACAAGCTTTGCCGTACTGAGCTCAGTCAATCTTTCATTCTCTACCCTAGCATTTTGCAATGCTAGTTCAATTTCTTCTTTGGTAGGTATCTTAGTTGCTACTCTCAACTCCTTCTCAATCTATGAAAAAGCTTCCATGAAACTAGTTGTGGGATGCACATAAAAGATAGAAGGGTTACATTAATATGGAAGCCAATTTGCATATGTAACTTCTTAAAACACAAGATTTTTTTTACACACATGTATATGTATCTGTAACTGTAACTGTAACTATAACTGCATATTACACATGTAAGTTGCATGTGTAACTTCTTAGTACACATGCCAATTTTTACATCTGTAACTGCATGCATAAGTTCTTATTATATATGCCAATTTTTGCATTTGTAACTGAATATTACACATATAAATTGCATGTATAACTTCTTAGTATATATTCCTTTTTTATACAGATCAAGTTTCTTAGTACATTGCATGTGTAGCTTCTAATTACACATGCTATGTAGCAACTAGGAAACTTAATAAACATTTGAACTCTAAACATTTTATTAAATAACATAAAGACTCAAATATTAGGAAAGTAGTTTTAAAATCTTACTGAAAACTACGACATGTCCGTCTTATGTATGAAGTTTGAGACAACTTGTACCGACCACCTTCCGACCCTTGGGAAATCTTCTTCTTTGCTTGGAACTTTATCGATAGTCTTTTCTTCTGTGTGCTCAGAAAACCATATATGAAACAAACAATTAGATGATAAGATCATATCTTAAATAAACAATTACCATTTAACATAACAATCAGACTTACCAGAAGATATGGAACACAACCCTTGACATTGGCTACATCATCTTGATACTTTATACTATGATCAAACAAGTGTTCGTGTATTAGGTCTGGCCACGTCTGCTTCTTCATAATATTAAATGTTTCAACAAGACCAAGATAGCGTACATGGACTTTACTACAGTTTACATCACCAAAAACAAGACACAACACATATATAACTCTATCAGGCAAACTAGTTGTTCATCATCGGTTTTTTTTTGGCTTTTTAATCTTCATCACTTTCTTGATGGCCTCTGTAATGGCCTTCTTTTCCACTTGAGTTGCATAAAATAATTTTTCAGAAACATAAAAATGCTTTATGTAGAATAAATTGTCATCTAGTTCTTTTCCTTTTGTTGCTAGCTTTTTCTGACCCTTTCTACCTCCAATCATTTGCATTCCTATTATCGCAGCACACATTTCTGGTGTAGAGGCGATCGTTCTTTCTCCAAATATGAATGCATTGGGTATGTCACCATCATGATTGTAACATATTAAGATCTTTGCAACTCCATGTTTTTTGTATTTATCTTCTTTATTATGTCAGGGTATTCAATATCATGTGCATTTCAATACAGTATGAATAACTTTCCATAAGGGGCATCTTCTATAAACGTTTTTGTCCTTTCGGACATTCCTAGCAGCTTCACTTCCTTCACTAAATCCTGGATAGCATTGAATGGCGATCTCAATTTTCCTATGCATATACCACACAATAAACATCATGATTAATATGTTGTGTACTTATCAGATACACACTTTATTTCAAATCAAATCAGTTTTTATAAGGGATTTGTACCTTCTAAGTACACAACATGCATCATTTCATAAACATAAACATGTGTTTGAAATAAGAAAAATTAAACGAAATAAAAAAACATGTCAAGAAAGTTACTGTAATGGAGGAAAAAATAGGAATAAAGTACCATAAACATAAAGAAGAGTAATTGTTGGCAACAAATAATATCATCAACTAACTGACCGTGAAAAATAGATTTTTTTTTAAATAAATTTTTTATTATTACGTCAAGGATAAATATTAGTTTAGTGATGCTAAAAATTTGAAAATATAAAGTCAATCTACAATTTAATATTTTTAACTGGAAATCTTATATTATGAGCTAGATATATATACCATCATAATAGTGGGTTTATAATAATGTATCTTATGTATTAAAACACATTCAACATATAAATGTGATCTTTTTCTTGGAACAAAAACACAATCGAAATTCAATCAACAAGCTCAAATTAACTTATTGTGAATTTTAACAGAAAAAAATAAGTTGAAAAGTAAAAGGAAAAAAAATTATACCTTGCACTAGACATTGTCTCTTCCTTGGGAGCTAATATAAGGTAAGTTTCTTTAGTCATTCAAATATAACAACAATAAACATCCAAAATCACATATATTAACATTTGAACTAAAAAATTGTCGTTTTTGTAAATGTCTTTCTGACAAAAAAAAACAACGACAAGTTTATTTAAGAAAAATTTAAGAAAATTATCCTGGCTCCGCCATTGACCCGTTGAAAGTACGTAATAGATTCCTCTATCTTGTCTTCAGCAGAACCAAACTGCCATACTTTGTATAATCCAGAAATGGAAATCACGATGGCTACGGGGTTCAAGTAAGTGTTAAATGTCATGAGGGTATCACAGATTGAACTAGATAATGTTGAGTGATTATCGTTTAGCTCTTTCAAATCCGACAAATGAAAGGTTGGGTTGGTGTAAGTTGGGTAGCACTTATTTCCGCAGAAGGAGGAGTAGAATAAGCAGCATTGGTAGGTGGTCTACATGAAGTACTCTTTGACCCGACAACATCGGAAGAAGGGAAACATCTCGGGTTAAGAAAAGGCAACTTTTTTCCAGATTTTCATATGGAGATCATACATCGCATCGCCATACCTGCAAAATTATTAAACCTCAACTGAGATATGCTTTCTCAACTAAACAAAGGGTATCACAAACATGACTAGGGAAGACACGAAAATTCTCACGGTTGTACAAGCATATTTGAGTACAGAAAATTCCCACGATTGTACAAGCATATTTTATCCTGGCGTTTCTAAGGGCTATAAAAAAAGAATTTGAGGCGATTAATAAAACAAAATAAATTATGAAGTAATATCTGCATACCCCCTATCCATATATTTTCTTTAATGGCTAATCTGCATTTGCTTAATTAATGTTAATGTTGATTAATTAGTTTGTTAAATTTGGTTATAGTTAGAAAATTATTTGAGTTATAGTTTTAGAAAAGAAATAGAGAGTGTGTTAGAGAGGAAGAAGAAGAAGAAGAAGAAGAAGAAGTTTGGAAAAACTAGATTTTACCTAAAATCAATAACAAACATGGATGAGTATGAGGAAGAAGGTGAGAAACATCATGAAGAACATAATATTGAAGGTTCAAAGACGTTTAGAGATGACGATTTCGGATATTTGTTGGATGATCCAAATTTTGGTGTGGAAGAAAACCTAGACGAAGATTTAACGAGAGAAAACGATGAATTACATCAAAATGAAGATAATAATGCATCAAACAATCAGGTATAGTGTTAAGAAGCTCAAAAACCCACTTTGTATGCTTTTGTATGTGATCGTTAACAAAAAAAAATCATTTTTGCACGCATTTAATGCCATGGACGTCCCAGAATCGGTAGATAATGGAGTACCATATCTACCGATTACACACTCATGTTCCAAAATAATGGTATAATCGGTAATCTCGTGAAGATTACTTACTACCGTTATACAAAATCCTCAAATTAATTTTTTTTTGAATTTATGTTTGCATAATCCGTAGTTTAGGAATACTTATTATCTACCGATTATATTTGTCGCTCCAAAAATGAATTTCTCCCCTACAAATTTTATATTTTGCAAACTTTATAATCGGTAGTATATGGTATATAGTTATCTATCGACTACATTGTAATCGGTAGTGGTTTAACAAATTAAACCTCCGATTATACTTGTTTTTGTGTACAGAACTTGTCTTGATTTCTTTCTATAATCGGTAGTACGATAACATAATTAACGACCGATTGTTGATAATCGGTAGTACGGGGATATTATTATATACCGATTGTTACGAATCGGTAGTAAGTGAACATAATTATCTACCGATTATTGTTGGCTAACTCATTGCTATTTTACGTAGATTATTGAATGGGTTAATCCTGTTTCATACGAGGGTCCTGATACTTCCCTACATTATGCAAATAATTTAGTATGCTACCTACCCACTCTTTCCTTGTTATAAGAATGTATGTTACATGGTTAGGCTTATGATATTTGTTTTTTTATATGCGCATTAAGACATTTGGAAGTAAGGTGGTCGGTTTTCAGCCAAGCAAAATTAATTCAAGTTCTTACTTCACTAATATAGATTAGAGTATAGTAATAAGAACAAGTCCGTTCCCACAGAGAGGCAGGTGATTGTTAATTACTTTCGATTACTTATGTAAACTGGGGGGTTTTGGTTGTGATTATAACTAAATTATGCTAAAACAAATTGATTAAAACGAATATCAGAGATAAAGAACATTGGTTAAAGAGTTCATCTTCCATCTTCCAACATGTTATCAACTAAATCATACTCAACATTCATGCACTCTCAATATCAATAACCCTAAAGCATCCTATCGCAGGCTTACTCCGGCAAAACTCCTATTATCATCAAACGCGCAAAAGCCACTCTTTGAATCATTTTCAACGAATAACTTGGGGCAAGATCCACTCAAGTTTAACCCAATGAAATCAATGGTCTTTGTGAGTTGAGGTTATTCTAAGCAATTCGGCGCAAGAGCCACTCGGATTTAACCTAGGTCACACTTCTACACATAATTGCATGGTAACATACCGTTATTAACAACTATGTTATGCTACTTGTAACAAGGATCTTTCGACAATTCCGGATCTCAAACCCTAGTTTATCTATAGATGTCAATACATGCTCATCTAATTCGCGACTTAAACAAACAAGCAATCCATCATACAAGGCGTTATAAACGGTAGAACATAAGCGATATTGAAGAGATTATAAACATACGAGAATGAATACTTCAATTAATAAACATGTTTTCCAACTTAGGACTACATCTCTAACCAATAAGAAAGGTTTAGTTCATCATGGATTTCTCAAAATCCATGGAAAATAATCAAGAAAATAAGTAAAGCAAAACCTAGAAATCGTGATGATCAATCGCAACTCCAAGCCCTAGCTTCTTGTTCTCCTTGTGTTTTCAAGTCTCCAAAAGTGTCCAAGCTCTCTTTCTAAGGTTATGGAAGTCTTCTTATATAGTCTCCATCATATCTAGGTGTTAGAGTCCTAATGGGACCATGATACCTTGATTTAGAAGTCAAAAACGTGTCTTAGAAGTGCCTCTCGTCGAGTCATAATCGGTAGGCAAGACCCCCTCCTTAACTACCGATTGTAAGGGCTCAAAATATAACTTTCCTATACCCAAAACGTGCTATAATTGGTAGGCTCGCTTTCCGTGCAAACTACCGATTGTTGGATCTCAAAAACGAAGTTTTCCTATACCCGAAATCGCTTATAATCGGTAGGTTATTTTCCCTTGTAAACTCCCGATTGTGATGCTGAGTGTTTTATTATTTTCTTTCGGCTATTTTTCTTATAACTTCCTCATACGAACTCCAATAGACCTAATTCTTTTTGCATTGGCTTCGTCTTCTCGTTCTATTCAAAATGGCATTAAGAACTCCTGGATTTGAATGAGTTGAATTCGGTATTTGGCCCTTCTCCATTGGCAGAACTTAACTTCCTTGTTCATTTCGTGGCGTAATGAACTCATTTCTTCTTCTTTTGTTGAATACACTTCAAAACTCCTAAGAAACACATAAACAAACAAAATCAAAGCATAATGATATGAAAACTAACAAGAAATCAATGAATTAGAATATCCAAATAATGAAAATAATGCACCTATCAAATTCCCCCACACTTGCCTTTTGCTAGTCCTCGAGCAAACTATAAATCTAAACTAACCTAAACTACAACAACTCTTTTTCGTTGAGGATACGGTTATACTTAGCATGTGTAACAAGCCTTTAAACCCCTAGGTGTCCCTAGTGGACAAGTTATAGTCTCGTGAGGGTTTACAAGAGGTATACCCACAAAACTTAATTTCTAACTTTCAAATATTCCAGAGCACCTGCATTCAAAGAGCTACGAAGATATAAAGTTTCTGCACATTAACAATAAGAAGTTAGAAGTATAAAGAACATTATTCTCATGCTTAACCCTTGGGTTAGGAGAAAATCACATATGAAAGAATCCAGGTTCGAGAGCGACCGAATGTTTCTGCCTTACCAACAGGATTTTATGAATTTGACACTCAAAAGACGCACTTTATGGTTCTCACATATGTGTAGGCAGGAATGAAGATAGAAATCCTGCACACGTTGAATGGTGGGAAGGAAAGGTAACCTTCCGAATCATATGAAGATGTTATCCCATATAATGTGGGACGAAAAAGAACCCCTTTTTGTTTTTCTAGTGACCTCTAATAAAGGAAATCAATCACTATGTGAGGATTGGAATGCTTACTCACCTTCTCACCCGATCGGCAATCAGCACCACTCTCACAGCATCCAATAGAAACGTCTTCGGTCTTCAACTGTTGATGATGAACTCTTGAACTTCGTAGAACCTTGACAATTTGTAACTCTTTTTCTCAATTTCTTGTTGTTTGAAACTTCTTTATAGATTTCTTCTTCCCCACGGCCTTATTGAATGAATACAAAAGAAAATATACAGTAGAGCAATGATAATCATTTATTTTATTTTTTTACTTCAAAATATAGACTGAAAAATAAATGATGAAATTACTACGGTCGTGGGATGAAGACTTTACCACTTGATTCTTCACGACTTGTATTGCCTTGATATCATGAACTTCACTAACTCACATCTTTTGATTTCTTTCGCTTTTGTACATAAGTCTTCAACATGTATATATAATTCTACTAATTGTATTGTTGCTTTACTTGAATATAATATTTGTTCTTTCTTGAACGGTTGCTTGTAAACCTTGACTGTCTTAAACTTTCCTTTAAATTTTTGATGTTCCTTTTGTTGATGATGATATGTTTCTATGGACCTGTTGTTGTCGAGAGAATGGTGCCAACTGCAAACAAGACTACAAAATAGAGTTAGCAATTCTGATGGCACCCTCATGATTGATAGAAATAGCACTCAAGAGATCAAAAAGTAGTGCTGAAATTGGTGCGAGGTTAGGTAGCTCATCATTCTACCCGGAATTTGCGCAGATGAAACCCTCTAAACGGACAATTGAAGGTTTGGTGCCTCACTCATGGGTATTGAATGATCAACTCTTCTAATACTGTATTCTCTACCGGCAGTTTAAGTCCATTTTTGTCAGCTCTAGCCTCTCAACAACTAAGCACTCCAAATATAGTTCTCTAATACTTCTAAGTTCAGTTGTTTCGGTTAGAACTTCGTATGTAAACGTAGCTAGAAGTATACTAAGTGACTCTAAAATCTCTAAAAGTTGAAGGTTTTCATGCAAATATGTACAAAAGTTTTAAAATTCTACCTACAAAAGCAAATACTAAAAACTCTATATGCTTAATTACTCCCCCACACTTAAACTTTACGTTGTCCTCAATGTAAAATCAACATGGGAAATCCTAACATGATATGAAAAAAAAAATCAAAAGAGAAAGATAGAAATAAAAAACCAATGGGTTGCCTCCCATTTAGCGCTTAGTTTAACGTCTTAAGCGCAACTTGGCATTCCTTGCTACACCTCCAGAGGGAGTGCATCTACTAAATTGATCTCAACCCTCTCAGGTTCAAATGGTTCATAATAGGGCTTCAAACGATGCCCATTCACTTTAAGCTCCTTCCCTGTTAACAAGCTACGAATCTCCACTGCACCATGAGTAAAAACGTTAGACGCAAAAAAGGGTCATATCCAACGAGACTTCAATTTTCCAAGAAATAAATGAAGGCGAGAATTAAACAAGAGAACTTTATGTCCAACAAAAAAAAAATCTAGAAATCCTACTATCATGAAAAGCCTTTGTTTTCTCCTTGTAGTTTCGTGAACTTTCATATGCATCATTACGAATCTCTTCCAGTTCACTCAATTGAAGCTTCCTTTGTTTACCATCCCCATCCATCTCCATGTTGCACTGTTGAATAGCCCAAAAAGCCTTATGCTCGATTTCAACAGGAAGATGACAAGGTTTACCGAACACAAGTCTATATGGGGACATCCCAATAGGAGTCTTATATGTTGTTCGGTATGCCCATAGTGCATCATTGAGACGTAAACTCCAATCCTTCCTTGATGGATTCATTGTTTTCTCTAGGATGGACTTCACCTCTCGATTAGAGACTTCAGCTTGCCTGTTTGTTTGTGGATGATATGTTGTAGCAATCTTGTGAGATATGTTATACTTTTTCAACAAACTCTAGAAGAACTTGTTTCGAAAGTGTGATCCCCCATCGTTGATTATGGCTCTTGGAATTCCAAACCTTGCAAAAATATGTTCTTTAACAAAATCTGTAACCACTTTAGAATCATTAGTATAGGTGGATTTAGCTTCCACCCATTTCGAGACATAATCAACAGCGAGTAAGATGTAGAATTTACCAAAAGAATTAACAAAATGACCCATAAAATCAATGCCCCATACATCAAAAATTTCAACGAAAAGAATAAACTTCTGTGGCATTTGATTTCGAGCACCTAGATTACCCGTTCTTTGACACCTATCACAAGTTGTGCAAAATACATACGCATCTTTAAATAAAGTGGGCCAATAGAACCCACTTTCAAGTACCTTCAAAGCAGTTCTCTTTGCCCCAAAGTGTCCTCCACAAGCATATGAATGGCAAAAAGACAAGATAGAGTTGTATTCAGATTCGGGTACGCACTTTCGCATAATTTGGTCGGAACAATATTTCCACAGGTATGGATTATCCCATATATATTGATTCGCTATCTTTTTAAGTTTGTCTCTCTCAGCACGAGACAAATTTCTTTGGATTTGTTTTGACATTAAATAATTCATAATATCCTATGGTTCTGAAACTGTAACTAAGAAGAGTTTCTCATCTGGAAAGCTTTCACATAACGGGATAGCTTCTTTGTCTACAGTAAGAAGACTCAAGTGATCCACAACGGTATTCTCAATTCCTTTCTTGTCTTTAATTTCGAGATCAAACTCTTGTAGGAGTAGTATCCATCGAATGAGACTTGGTTTCGCCTCCTTCTTTGTAAGTAAGTACCTAAGTGATGCATGATCAGAAAATACAACAACTTTCGTACCAAGTAAATAAGAACAAAATTTCTCCAATGCAAAAACGATTGCTACCAACTCCTTTTTCGTGGTCGTGTAGTTTTGTTGGGCCTCATTCAACGTTCTGGAAGCATAATAATTGGCATGAGGTAGTTTCCCAGTACGCTGGCCGAAAACTGCACCGATTGTATTATCATTGGCATCACACATTAGCTCAAATGACTTGCTCCAATCCGATGGTTTAATGATAGAGGGTTGTTATCAAAAGTTCTTTCAAACGGTTGAATGTCGCCAAACACTTCTCATCAAAGTTAAAAACCACGTTCTTTTGTAATAACTGGCATAATGGTGATGCAACCTTGGAAAAATCTTTGATAAACCGGCGATAAAATCTTGCATGACCAAGAAAAGCACGAATATCCCTCACCGTAGTGGGAGGGGTAAGAGCACGAATAAGATCGATCTTAGATTTATCAACTTCCAAGCCTTTAGAAGATATAATATGGCATAAAACAATGCCATGAGTTACCATAAAATGGCACTTCTCCCAGTTTAGCACAAGATTAGTTTCAACACATCGTTAAAGAATCAATGTGAGGTTATCCAAGCACAAGACAAATGAATCACCATACACAATGAAATCATCCATAAAAACTTCGATAATGTTTTCAACGTAATCTGAAAAGATATTTACCATACACCTTTGGAAGGTAGCGGGTGCGTTACACAAACCAAAAGGCATCCTCCTGTATGCAAATGTTCCAAAAGGATAAGTAAAAGTGTTCTTCTCTTGATCCTCCAGTGCTATAGCAATTTGATTGTAACCTAATAACCATCAAGAAAACAGTAATACGAGTGTCCTGACAATTTTTCCAACATCTGATCCATAAAAGGTAAAGGAAAGTGATCTTTTCTAGGGGTTGTATTAAACTTTCGATAATCAATACAAACTCTCCAACCGGTTTTCACTTGAGTTGGGACAAGTTCATTGTCTTTATTCTGTACCACTGTAACGCCTGACTTCTTTGGTACAACTTGTACCGGGCTCACCCACTTGCTATCAGAAATGGGGTAGATAACTTCCACATCTAATAATTTAAGTATCTTTTTCTTTACTACTTCCATCATTGGAGGATTCAAATGACGTTGAGCTTGCCTTGTAGGCTTTGTTCCCTCCTCAAGTAGTATTTTATGCATACACGTAGAAGGGCTTATTCCTTTGATATCAGCAATTTTCCATCCTATGGCCGTTTTATACTCCTTCAACACCCGAAGAAGTCTTTGTTCATGTAATTCAGTTAGTTCTTTAGAAACTATTACCGGCAACTCCTCATTATCACCCAAATACATGTATTTTTGATGATCAGGAAGAAGCTTAAATTCTAGTTTAGGCGCCTGCAAGACAGATGGCAATAATTTTTTATTAGTGCATGGTAAAGAGATAAATGAAATATCATGAATTGGTGGGCATTGTTGTAACGAATTAAGTTCACAAATAGCTTCCTCAAATTCATCCCCTATTTTAAGCTCGGTTCTTGGATCTGTAAGATCTTTAAAACCCACATTCCTCGTGATAATAGTCTCCAACGGATCATTACTCCCCAAATTAAACATCTTTTGAGCTAAAGAGTCAATAACATCAACAGAGAAACAAGAATGGACGTCACTAGGATATCGCATCGCCTCATAAATATTGAAGCGTATTATTTCTCCATCAAATTCCATTGTTAATGTCCCACTATAGACGTCAATTTTTGTTCTCGCCGTTCGCATGAATGGACGTCCCAGTAGCAACGGTATAGACGAATCAGTTGATCCATCTGTCATCTCCAGTACACAGAAATCTGCTGGAAAGACTAGCTGATTAACCCACACAAGCACATCTTCAACAATACCTCTAGGGTATACATTAGAACGGTTAGCTAGTTGTAAAACAATTCAAGTTTCTTTCAAAGGTCCTAAATTAAGAGATTCATATATATATGCAGGCATAACATTTACTGATGCTCCTAAATCAAGCATAGCCTTATTAAACATTGTGTTACCAATAACAATAGGAATATCAAAACTACCGGGATCTTTACATTTGAGTGGGAGTTTCTTTTTCAAGATAGCCGAAGCATTCTCCCCCACTCACATTACCTCTTTACCGGTTAATCTTTGTTTATTGGTGCTCAAGTCCTTCAGAATTCTCGCATATTTAGGGACTTGTTTAATAGCATCTATGAGTGGAATATTCACATGAATCTTCTTGAAAATGTCTAAGATATCCTTATCTTGTTCCGTCTTTTTCGAGTTAGCAAACCTGCGAGGAAAAGGTAAAGGAGGAACATAAGTAGAAACAGAAGGTTTAGAGTTTTCTTTAGGTACCTCATCGGTTTGGGAAGAGTCAGTAATCTCTTTCTCCAAAACCGGCCCCTTAGGGTCTTTGTTTTTCTCAGCTTCCTCTGGTTGCACAGTTTGTGTACCACTTCTCAATGTCACGGCGTTGATATTTTCTCTTGGATTGATAGGTTGAGAAGGGAGTTTCCCACTATTCTGTGCCTTCAGATGATTAATCTCAGTTGCCATAGTGCCCACTTGCGTTTGTAATTCTCTGATTGCATTATCGGTTGTCTGCTGATTTTTCTGTATCAACGCCGTCATATTCTTCATCATGGAGAGCATCTCCGATGATTCTGAGTTTTGAGCTTGTTGTGGAGGTTGTACTTGCTGTTGTAACCCATTTGGATAATTGAAAACCGGTCTCGGAGCTGCAACTTGCTTATTCGCATAACTAAAATTTGGATGATCTCTCCATCCTGGATTATAAGTGTTGGAATAAGGATCATACTATTGTCTCTGCTGATTTGGGAATACTGCATTCACATGTTTGGCTTCTTCTTCATAAGAAGGTATGATTACGGCTGCCATTTGTTGTATCATCTTCTCCATATTACCCATTCTATGCTCTAAGTGCGGTGAATAATTAACCTCATTAACCCTCTTGACGAGTGGTTCTGACCCACGACTTGAGAATTGTTGAGAGTTTGCTGCCATGTTCTCAATTAACTCTCTAGCTTGAGCTACTGTTTTGTTCAATAATGCACCACCACATACAGCGTCGAGAAGATTTCTGTCACTTGCTTGAAGACCATCATAGAAGTACTGGATGATCAATACATCACTGAATTGATGATGTGTGCAGCTAGCGACCAATCTCTTGTAACGTTCCCAGCATTCATACAATGTCTCTCCTGCCATCTGCTTAATGCCACAAATCTCTTTACGAATCTGAGTCGCCTTTGATGCAGGAAAGTATCTCTCTAAAAAGAGTTTCTTCAGACCATTCCAAGTTGTGACACTACCAGAAGGTAAATAGTATAACCATTCCTTAGCAGTATCCATCAGGGAGAATGGAAAAGCTCGTAACATAACTCCATCAACATCAGTCTCTGCTGGTAGCATGGCCATGATTATGTTATGGAAATCCATCAAATGTTTATTCGGATCTTCATTAGTCATCCCATGAAACTTTGGGAGTTCTCGAATCAACCCTGGCTTGATCTCAAATGTAGATGTCGTCTAAATACACCAATGTTACATATCTAACTTGTGAGAAGCTAAGTCTTTGAGTGTACGATTTGTGTCACCCATTGTTTATTGTTCTTCCTCTACGTCTGAATCTGCGAACTCACTTGAAGATGTAGTTGGAATAAGTGGAGTGTTCACTGCTCGAACGAATTCTTTTAGTAAAGTGCCTGATCGAAGTCGTATACCAATGGGACTTGGTCTACCCTCTCTAAGCATTCACGAAAGAACTAGTACCTGAAAAACAATTCTTAAAACTATATTAAAATCTAGAAATAAGAAATCAAAAACAAAATAACAATCCGCTATGCCTCCCCGGCAGCGGCACCATAATTTGGTCGGTTGTCAGCCAAGCAAAATTAATTCAAGTTCTTACTTTACTAATATAGATTAGAATATAGTAATAAGAATAATTTTGTTCCCACAGAGAGGCAGGTGATTGTTAATTACTTTCGATTACTTTTGTAAACTGGGGGGTTTTGGTTGTGATTATAACTAAATTATGCTAAAACAAATTGATTAAAATGAATATCAGAGATAAAGAACATTGGTTAGAGAGTTCATCTTTCATCTTCCAACATGTTATCAACTAAATCATACTCAACATTCATGCACTCTGAATATCAATAACCCTAAAGCATCCTATCGCAGGCTTACTCCGGCAAAACTAATATTATCATCAAAGGCGTAAGAACTAAGAGCCACTCTTTGAATCCTTTTCAACGAATAACTTGGCACAAGAGCCACTCAAGTTTAACCCAATGAAAGCAATGGTCTTTGTGAGTTGAGGTTATTCTAAGCAATCCGGCGCAATAGCCACTCGGATTTAACCTAGGTCACGCTTCTATACATAATTGCATGGTAACATACCGTTATTAACAACTATGTTATGCTACTTGTAACAAGGATCTTTCGACAATTCCGGATCTCAAACCCTAATTTAGCTATAGATGCCAATGCATGCTCATCTAATTCGCGACTTAAACAAACAAGCAATCCATCATACAAGGCGTTATAAATGGTAGAACATAAGCGATATTGAAGAGATTATAAACATATGAGAATGAATACTTCAATTAATAAACATGTTTTCCAACTTAGGACTACACCTCTAACCAATAAGAAAGGTTTAGTTCATCATGGATTTCTCAAAATCCATGGAAAATAATCAAGATAATAAGTAAATCAAACCCTAGAAATCGTGATGATCAATCGCAACTCCAAGCCCTAGCTTCTTGTTCTCCTTGTGTTTTCAAGTCTCCAAAAGTGTCCAAGATCTCTTTCTAGGGTTATGGAAGTCTTCTTATATAGTCTCCATCATATCTAGGTGTTAGAGTCCTAATGGGACCATGATACCTTGATTTGGAAGTCAAAAACGTGTCTTAGAAGTTCCTCCCGTCGAGTCATAATCGGTAGGCAAGACCCCCTCCTTAACTACCGATTGTAAGGGCTCAAAATATAACTTTCTTGTACCCAAAACATGCCATAATCGGTAGGCTCGCTTTCCGTGTAAACTACCGATTGTTGGACCTCAAAACGAAGTTTTCCTATACCCGAAATCGCTTATAATCGGTAGGTTATTTTCCCTTGTAAACTCCCGATTGTGATGCTGAGTGTTTTATTATTTTCTTTCGGCTATTTTGCTCATAACTTCCTCATACAAACTCCAAATGACCTAATTCTTTTTGCGTTGGCTTTGTCTTCTCGTTTTCTTCAAAATGGTATTAAGAACTGTTGGTTTGAATGAGTTGAGTTCGGTCGTTGGCCCTTCTCCATTGGCAGAACTTAACTTCCTTGTTCATTTCGTGTCGTAATGAACTCCTTTCTTCTTCTTTGTTTGAATACACTTCAAAACTCATAAGAAACTCATAAATAACCAAAATCAAAGCATAATGATATGAAAACTAACAAGAAATCAATGAATTAGAGTATCCAAATAATGCAAATAATGCACCTATCATAAGGCGGAGGCAAAGGAATGGCTTATCAACAAGGCAAAAGAGAAGATGTGCGTTGTATTTCAGAACACTAGCGTGAGAGTTGATCATTTGAAATGATTTGTGAGAGAGGTGGCGAGCGAAAGACTCACGTGAGAAAGGATCGTAAATACGTAAAGAAGACAGATAGGATATACCTAGGTAATTCAAAGAAGATTGGATGCCCATTTAAGATTATCTTCAGTAAGCCCGACGGTAAGAAAGGTAAAGTATGGAAAATGTGTAGAGTTGTTAATGGTCGTCACAACCACGAAGATCCGGAAAGTCTTTTTTGGAACTTAATGGTTGCCAAGTTAAAACCAAAGGAAATGGAGACGGTAAAGTATATGAGGACCGTAATGAAAGCGAGTGCAATCCTATCTAAGATAAAGGCGGACGACCCAAATAACTTGTCTTCGTTGTCTACAATTAGGTCGGCGCTATGGTCGAATGGTTATGCAACAATCAGAGTGGTTAGCCGAAAAACACAATTACGCGTTGAGAAAAGAAGAAAGGGATGGTAAGGTGATTCGTATTTTCTTGGCACATCCGAATATGATCCAATTGGCTCAATGCTTTCATCAAATTTTGTTGATAGATGCTACTTACAAGAAAAACAGGTACAACATGCCATTGTTGAATATTGCTTGCCAAACTTCGCACAAATGCACATTTACGGTGGCGTGGGGTTTAATGGATGCTGAGAACGATGTGAGTTTCATTTGGATGTTGCAAACATTAAGGTCGATTTATAATGGCGAGCATTTTCCAAGGGTTATTGTAACGGATTACAATCAAGCCTTGATGAATGCAATAAAGGTTGTGTTTCCGGAAGCCCAGAATTTGCTTTGTACGTGGCACATTCAATGAAACATCAAATCCAATTGCAGACATCATATCCAAGCTAAAAAACGAAACTAAGGTACCAAGAGGTCGATGGAAGAGGATGAACGTATTAGTAAACTAACCGTGGAAGAACGAGAAGAAGATAAAAGGTTGGCCAATGAAAAGTGGGTCGAGGATGGAATAAAGTGGTCTTTATTTCTAAAAGCATGGGATAAGCTAGTTTGGTCGATGACGGAGGAAGTTTATGAATACAACTTGAAGAACTTTGAGGATGAATGGGGCAAGAACTATCCCAAACCAGTTAAGTATTGCAAAACACAATGGTTGGGACCGCATAAGGATAAGTTTGTGTTTGCATGGACATATGAATATCGGAGCTTCAAGAACGAGGCAACAAGCATTGCAGAGGGGTCCCATGGCCGATTAAAGAACATACTAGTCGGTAGTCAAAATAGGGTTGTGTCGGTCCAAGAAGTAATCCATGAGTTCACCAATCGTGACCTCACTAAGATTTATGGTTCAATGGAAAAAAAGTCGGCATAGATTCTCGTTGGCACATTTAAAACATAAAAATCTTCTAAGGGGTATAGTTTACAAAGTTTCTTGGTGGGCAATAAATTTCATGATAAAACAATTGGAGTTGTACAGAGATCACGATGATGAGACTACGGTTTGCAACTGCAAGACGATGATAGGTATTGGACTCCCGTGTTGTCACATGATTGGAAGGTATATTGAAGTGATTGACATTAATGATATTCATCCCTTTTGGAAGCAATTAACTTTCACTCCAAGCACCCCGGTGGTTGATGGAGCGTCGTTCGTGGAGACGGAAATATTTGCACGAATACTCGAGTATTACTCTATGTCAAATGGGACATAAAAAAAAATATTGATGCACTATTTAGAGGAATACCTTCACCCCTGTCTAAAGGTTGTTCAGGAACCAATGAAAAGAAAGGTGATGGGTAGGCCGAATACCGAAAAGCCGAGGTCAATTCAAAGAAAAGAGTTGAAGGAATGGTTATCTATTCAACGTGACCTTTCTAGGCATGAACATACTGAAGCTGAGTATGAAGATGAGCCGGCTCTAAGGAAAATGGGTCGTCCAAGGAAGGATCAAGGTGGACCAAGCTCACGACAAGTCAAACCTAAGGTCTCTACGATTCCTTCCCAACTAAGTCAAACCCAACCTATACACGATGAATATTTGGAACAACTCCCTCTACTCATTATACCATTTGTTTTGTCCACCGACGATATCGATGGGGACGGCAACTGTGGTTTTCACGTTGCTTCGAAACAAATAGGAGACTTTAATGAGACGGTTACCGACAATATCACCCAATATCAATATTTAAGAAATAAGATGGCCTCACAATTATTGGAGGATAAGGAATTCTATATTGAAATGACGGGAGAAGGTGATAGACATGTTAGAGAACAAGAGATCAAAGAGTTATATACTCGTGTAAAATGCTGAAACGGATTGGAGACAATCGGATCTAGGTATTGGATGGTAATGCCGATATGTGGGTATCTTTTATCAGATGTATTGAACTACGTGGTACATTATTTCTGTCCTCCTTCATTAGGAGTGAGTGTTACATTTACACCCACAAGGACGGTGCGTGATGAGTCGGTCAAGGATAGACGAAACATTATGGCATGGGATAATAGCATTTTATCGGTTTAAGGTTAACTGATGGTTGTCCATTACCTCCATTGAGTAGGTGGTCGGATTACTTCCCAACTAACCATTGTAAGGAGTGTTTGAAGCAATACGAGTCCAACATGAGGCGTTGTGATCGTTTAACAAGCTCAGGAAATGACCCAATTGATTTGAACTAGGATGGTGAGTAGTTGATTTGGAATATATATTTTGAACATTGGGTATAGAAAAATATTAATTCAATGTTTTGTGATCGTTAACAAAAAAAAATCATTTTTTGTATGCATTTAATGCCATGGACGTCCCATAATCGGTAGATAATGGAGTACCGTATCTACCGATTCCATTGTAATCGGTAGTTTAATGAACAAATTAATCCTCTGATTATACTTGTTTTTGTGTACATAAATTGTCTTGCTATAATCGGTAGTACGGGAACATAATTAACTACCGATTAATATTGTCTTGCTATAATCGGTTGTCTAAGAATTTTTTTAAACTACCGATTGTATATGTTGCCCCAAATTCAAAATCGAAAAAATTATCAAAATTCCAACATTTTAAAAATGTATAATCGGTAGTCTAAGAATTTTTTTAACTACCGATTGTATATGTTGCCCCAAATTCAAAACCGAAAAAATTATCAAAATTTCAACATTTTGAACATGTATAATCGGTAGTCTAAGAATTTTTTTAACTACAGATTGTATATGTTTCCCCAAATTCAAAATCGAAAAAATTATCAAAATTCCAACATTTTGAACATGTATAAACGGTAGTCTAAGAATTTTTTTAACTACAAATTGTATATGTTTCCCCAAATTCAAAATCGAAAAAATTATCAAAATTCCTACATTTTGAACATGTATAATCAGTAGTCTAAGAATTTTTTTTAACTACTGATTGTATATGTTGTCCCAAATTCAAAATCGAAAAATTTATCAAAATTCCAACATTTTGAACATGTATAATCGGTAGTCTAAGAAATTTTTTAACTACCGATTGTATATGTTTCCCCAAATTCAAAATCGAAAAAATTATCAAAATTCCAACATTTTGAACACGTATAATCGGTAGTCTAAGAATTTTTTAACTACCGATTGTATATGTTGCCCCAAATTCAAAATCGAAAAAATTATCAAAATTCTAACATTTTGAACATGTATAATCGGTAGTCTAAGAATTTTTTTAACTATCGATTGTATATGTTGCCCCAAATTCAAAATCGAAAAAGTTATCAAAATTCCAACGTTTTGAACATGTATAATCGGTAGTCTAAGAATTTTTTTAACTACCGATTGTATATGTTGCCCCAAATTCAAAA
>JAJJMC010007942.1:448237-485396 GCA_023531435.1 Papaver californicum
TTTTTATATTTAAATCACCGTACCTGAGAAGTGATCGTTTTGTGGCATTTGTTCTTACCCTATTTCTGGGTGTTGTTATGTCTAACTGTACAAGTGCAGTCGACATAAAAAAAAATGTTATGCGAAGATGAATAAGACTCGTAGTTGGTTCGACTCCCAGAGGTGGTGGGCGACGACCGAGGGGTCACCTAGAAGATATGGATCTATTATCTTAAATGGGATCGACAACACTTATTTTTCTACGCACTGTAAAAAAAAATTAAGTGGACTACACAAGGGTCGATAAGTGTCGTCGTACAGTTAGAGAACGAAATTTTAGAGAGGGGTAGTCGATTAGTTTTGTGGGTGGGAAATCTACTTTCCGTTTCTTTTATATATAATGATTTTATGTGCCTTTGTGTTTTGTCTTGATTTTAAAAGTCTATATTTCTGTTTAGGTCGTCGACCTTACTACTTTCAAAGAGGCACTCTTATAAACTATTTCTACCTGACGAAATCATTTCATGAACCTTGTTTTGCTAATTTATCCGTATAGGGCATAAGGGTGTGAGAATCTACTTTAAGTTGGAGTCTGACCCAACTTACTATTATTTTTCAGGGAACGGTAGCCGCGGAGCGACCTAACTTGTAGAACGATCTTTGTCCCGGAAAGCTACATCATTTTTCTTCAAGGTGCTTAAACGTTTAAATATTTTAGAGCTAGTGATTAAATCCATACTTCTTTATTTTAAGTAAGACTTTTATCATTTAAATTAAATATCCGACCTGTGTGTCGAAGATGAACTATTGTTTTTTTTAGACTCTCTTTTATCAGATTAATTTTAAATTACACGTCATTTTTATGAGATTTTCTTAAAACTTATCATTATTCGAAAACACCACACGATAGCCGGATTGACATTTGTTGTCCTGAAGGCTTGAGTGTGTTTATTTTTGTCCCATGAGTAGTGCCACACTTCTATTTTAGGGCGGCCGACCTAGAATGATGAGGTGGGGCGTTACAGAAAGAGATTTACTCAACAGAGGTAATAATTATAAAACACCATTCTTAACATATTGTCTTTTTATTCTTTTTATTCGTAGAAGTGTTAACTTTTATTCTAATTTTTTTTTAATTCGTCGTGTATATTAGGACCATTCTAATGCGGTCCGTCTACTCAAACCTACGTCCGCACCAACAAAGATGAACAATTGGCCGTTGGAAGGTAAGTGTCAACGGTTCAAGGAAATTATACTGCAATCGGGGCTATCTACGGCCGCCGAAAACTCCATGTTACCTCACGACCGGGTGTCGATATCGGCATTTATGGAGAGGTATTATCGTGAGACCGATACTTTCCACATGCCGTGGGGAGAGATGGCCATCACACCCGATGACGTGCTGCAGATTCTAGCTCTCACCGACCATGGTAGGCGGTGAAGTTTGACTGTGTGAAGTAGTTAAGCTGGGATCAGCTTTATGTTTACACTCAGAGGTGCTTTGGTTGGGACCGAGCGACCTAGGATGAAGAGTTTAGCTGGTGCGCTAAATAAAAAACCAGGTAATTCAGCATGGTGGCACTGATGAATATGTTCAGAGGCACCAAGGCTAAGGAAGCGCTGAACCCAGAGTTTAGCGATGACGAGGTCAATGCTGCAGCAACAGCATATCTGCTCTGTGTTTGGGGATGTGTGATTTTCCCCAATGCTAGTGGCAACCGGGTGGACGCCAACCTTTTACAACTTTTGCATCCCCTCCACAAAGTTCAAGACTATTCGTGGGGCACCGCATGTCTTTCTTTCTTGATGGAAGAGATGAGAAAGGCATCCCGGGAGCAGACTAGCCAAATAGCCGGGAACGTGAGCTTACTCCATGTATTTTGGTAACTCCATTGATGTTTGATTGTTATTTATTTTTTCCTCTTTTAAGAATAAATTTTATCATACTTGGTTTGATATGTACACTATACATGGATCTATGATCACTTCCAGTCCCTCGAGTTGTCCAGAGAGAACCCGGTATGGGAGAAAGGCACAACCCGAGGCACAAAATACATCTTTTCGGGCAACCATTCAAGGATCAAAGAGCAGGAGTTGATTACTTTGAGGAGGAAATTAGACTCCATGGCATCCAAAGATGTATGCTTTGATCCTTACAGGGAAGACCTATCTAATAGTCATATAGCGCGAAGGTCTGAGTTGGCGTTCTACTATGGACCCTTTTGGCATCCAACTGGATATGTAATGTACAATGCCACAAGGGTTATGCGTCAACTAGGTTTTGTCCAAGAACAACCTTGGAGTCGTTTCAGGGGCATGTTCGAACTGGACGTGGAGAATTGTGTTTGTGGTAAGGACTCGATCATAATTGTTTACTCTGGTAACCCATCGGCTGAACATCGAGACAACAGGATGCAATCTATGATCAAACAGGGGAGACCTGTCACCCGAGCTGATGAAGCAGATCCTGGCTATATGGTATGGTACCGGGAGCATTCTCATCTTCACGTGATTCGTGAAGATAAAGGAAAGAGCACCAGTGTGCCCGAATATAGGTGTATCATCAAAGACAAACCCTCGGGCTATGAAAGGCTGGTACGTAATGTTATTTCCTTTTGATTTTAGTATTACGGATCAATATTTTAGATAATAATCGTTTGATTTTTAGTGCCTAAAAACAAAAAAAAAAGGTTGCATTTTTGTCGAACAAGATAGATGGGTGCATCAATGCGGGACTGCCTCCAACGAGTGCGCAGAAAGACCTCATTGACAACATCGATAATGAAGACTATGCTATCAAGTTTGGAGAGAAATCTGCAAATCGGTCGAAGAGGGTAACATCAAAGCACAGTAAAAGATCTCGCGGATCAACGAGTGTTGCTCCTAAAGCAAATGTCCCTGAAGCCAATGCCGCTGATGCTCGTGCTCGTGCTCCTCGTACCAAAACTAAAAGAGTTAGAAATTAGATTGTGGTTGTTAACTTGATGGATATTACTATAGTGTTTAACATTACTGGTTTTAATGTATAACATTTGAAAGGATTTTATGTTCTTTTTTTGAGTTATCAATTGATTTGCAATCGATTTATTTTTAACAAGTTATTTTCTTCAAATTTTACATTATAATCGGTAGTTAACGGGTTTGAACAAACTACCGATTGTGTATATTCAACAACAATCGGTAGATAACAAACTACCGATTGTGTAAGCGTAATACAACCGGTAGTTAAATATCTACCGATTGCATTTACCGCAGGAACTATCTGTTCCTGGCCACTTTTTGTATGATAATCGGTAGTTTAAGAATTTCTTAAACTACCGATTGTGGTTGTACAAAATGTTAATTTTTTTAAAAAAACTCGATTTCCAATTTGGGGCTACCGATTGTGGTTCTACAAAATGTTGAAATTTTAAAAAAAAAATCAATTTCCAATTTGGGGCTACCTATTATAATCGGTAGTTTAAGAATTTCTTAAACTACCGATTGTGGTTGTAGAAAATGTTCAAATTTTTTAAAAAAATTCGAATTCCAATTTGGGGCTACTTATTATTATCGGTAGTTTAAGAATTTCTTAAACTACCGATTGTGCTTGTAAAAAATGTTGAATTTTTTTTAAAAAAAATTGATTTCCAATTTGGGGCTACCTATTATAATCGGTAGTTTAAGAATTTCTTAAACTACCGATTGTGGTTGTAGAAAATGTTCAAATTTTAAAAAAAAAATCGAATTCCAATTTGGGGCTACTTATTATAATCGGTAGTTTAAGAATTTCTTAAACTACCGATTATGGTTGTACAAAATGTTGAAATTTTTAAAAAAAATTCGAATTCCAATTTAGGGCTACTTATTATAATCGATAGTTTAAGAATTTCTTAAACTACCGATTGTGGTTGTACAAAATGTTGAATTTTTTTAAAAAAATTCGAATTCCAATTTGGGACTACTTATCATAATCGGTAGTTTAAGAATTTCTTAAACTACCGATTGTGTTTGTAGAAAATGTTTAAATTTTTTAAAAAAATTCGATTTCCAATTTGGGGCTACTTATTATAATCGGTAGTTTAAGAATTTATTAAACTACCGATTGTGCTTGTAGAAAATGTTGAAATTTTTTAAAAAAAATCGCATTCTAATTTGGGGCTACTTATTATAATCGGTAGTTTAAGAAATTCTTAAACTACCGATTGTACTTGTATAAAATGTTCAAATTTTTTAAAAAAAATCGAATTCCATTTTTGTTAACGTTCTGATTTTTTACCGTTGATCAACGGCTATAATTTGTATTCTGATACACCTATAAATAAATGAATATATATCTCTCATTCTCATTTCAAATCCACAACTTTTACATTTCATAGAAAATTTATAATCTCTCGTTTTCATAATTATAGCTTATGAAAATTTTAGGCTTGATGCAGAGAATTTTACCATAGAGGAAGATTTATCCCTATGTCGAAATATAGTATTATATTATCCAGCAAGGGGTCATGAACGTCGGATGAATGGTTCAATGAGCATGGAATGGTTAGAACATATTCATGCTAACTTTTGTAATGAAACCGGTAACCCCAATAACCGGAACAGAGCAGGCCTTTTTTGTCGATATATGGAAATAACAAGGGCAGTACTAGAATTTTCTACTTTAACCGCTAAGGTGAATGAAAGAAGATTAGGAATGAAACTGATGATGAAGTTGTTTCCAGATCTCTGGAGGAATGGAGAAGATGGAAATGTTCATATTGCAGTTACCAACCTCATTTCGAGATCCTAAGGGTGATGGAAGAATACAACCCTTTTGTGTTGATTATTCTCCGAAGATGTGAAGAACGTCGTCCCGGGCGTCATACGACCCGTTGATGGTTTGATAATAGGTTTGCTTAAGGGTTTAAGTGTAATCTAATGATTTATTATATTTTATTTCCTTTAATGTTACGGGATGTATGCCTTTTCGATTCAATGAAATGATTTATTATCTTTTTTTAAAAAAAATTGAATTCCAATTTGGGGCTACTTATTAGAATCGGTAGTTTAAGAATTTCTTAAACTACCGATTAACATAATCGGTAGATAATAGTGTACCCAAAACTTCTGATTGTTAATATTAGTTCGAACTTAGTGTACATATTTTCTGTACACTCTTGTTACACCAGGCCTCAACGGCTTTTTTTTTTTAAGAAGAGTTGTTAAGACTCTAATCTATATAAGGAGGGTGACATCTTCTCATTTATGCACCTCCAATACATTTTAACTCTCCAACTTCGAAGAAATAACTTTATAGATTAATGGCTCAACCTATTCTCAACTAAAACAACCACCTTTTCCATCTTTTTTCCTCTACCGATTCTTCTACTCCCTTTACTCTCATTTTCCATTGAAAATGTCTCCAAAATATTTACCTAAACAATCAAAGAAGGGAAAGGAAAAGATGGTGATAGACGAGTTCAAAACCATTGAAATCAATTCGTCAACCGATTCCGAGGCAGATATCTATATTTTGGATCCTCGACTCTTTTTAAGGGAGAAAGACTTGTCAGGCATAAACCCATACTACAATGAAGCTGGAGAGTACATAGGTCCACTTCAGGCTGATCCTAAGGGGAACGAGAAGAAGAAGAAGAAGAAGCGGGTTGAAACTAGGACCAAGTCGAGAGTAACAAGGAGTGGAAGAATTTCATGAGATCAATGAGATTGATCACTTTCAATTTCTATAATGTGTTTTGTTTCGTTTTTCCGGATGTTTTTAGTTTTTTTGAACAAGTTTAATGAACAATATGTAGTAAGTTTATTTGAACAAGTTTTTCTCCGGATGTTGAAATAGTATTACGGAGTTAGATGTTAAGTAAAATCAGCATAATCGGTAGATAATAATGTTTCTAAACTATCGATTACATACAATCGGTAGTTATTAAATTCACGTGCTACCGATTATCCAAAATCGATAGTTATTTATGTTCACTAACTACCGATTGTGGCAAGAAAACTTCTGGACAACAAAACCATTTTAATCGGTAGATAAAATTGATCTTTAAACTACCGATTACAAAGTTTAAAATTTTAAAGTTTAATTCATTATATGTTTACAATCGGTAGATATAAATTTTCAATGCCTACCGATTGAGAAAGATGAAGAGTTCAAAATTTTGGAAGTTTTGAGAAACTCAATTTGGGGCGACACCTATAATCGGTAGTTTAAGTACTCCATTCAACTACTGATTGTACAATCGGTAGTAATAAAAATCACGAGCCTACAGATTGCACAAAACTATAACTCAAAAAATCAATCTAAAACACTCTTGATTTATATTCCAAAACTAACTCAAATAATTTTCTAACACTAACTATAACCAAATTAATTAACTAATTAATCAAAATTAACAATCATTAAGAAAGGGTAGATTAGCCATTATAAAAATTATATGAATAAGGGATGTATTGAGATTACTTCAAAATGATCTTATTTTGCTTTATTAGTCGCCCCTAATTAGTTTTGGGTCGCCCTCAAATTTACAAGGTTTATAAAGCCCCGTGCTTCCAATAGTGTAATAAGAATGGGCCCTTGTTGGGTTTGCTCAATATATACAACGCAATTGGCACTATTGGGAAAGCTTCGATCAGTTTTGGACTTTGCTATACAACTAGCACCCCATGGTGTGAGATCTATCGCTGACGAAGGGTGCTGGCAATTAGTTAGCATGTCCGTACGTATTTCTTCCTCGTTTCGAAATTAATAAAATGGGTGGAGTCTTTGGAATGTCAATTGGTTGTGCTAGTTGTTTAGCATTTTGTATCCTTAGTAACCGCAGAAGTGAAGTTTCAAGAGTGGAATGAATCAAATTATAAGACACTTCCACAACTTTTAGTTTTCATGTGTAAAAATTGATAGTTAAAGGATTTTAAAGTCAAATCCTGAATAAGAACACCAAGCTAATTTTAACCACTTGGCTGGGGGGTGAGATTCTGCAACACTTCCACTAATTCAGCCTAAATCAACTTGCCCCACATTCTATAACACTTTGGTAGCAAAAGAATTGAATGCTCAGGTAAAAGGAATAAAATGATTCTTGATGGACCGCCTTTTAAGACTACTCAAAAACTGCCTTTTTATATAGAAATAGACTCTATTCAGTTATTTTTGGGCCCATCATTTCACGTGGGATTAGTAAGGGTTATTTTTGGGCCCATCATTTCAAGTGGGATTAGTAGGGGTTATTTTTGGGCCCATCATTTAAAGAAATGTGAGTAAGCGTTTTTTGTGCAATTTTACAGGACGGCCCATAAAGAATTTTTGTAAAAGAACGGGTGTAGATTGCAATGTAAGATCTTGCGGTGCAAAGAACATCTATGAAAGGAAAATAACGTGGCGCAAAAGGGAGGCTTAGGAGTAGGGTTCAGAAGTATATAACCCAACACTTGGATGACAGAATCTCGATAACTTCCCGACAACTTAGGAATCAATGAGCTGGATATGCTGATTCGTGGTGGTGCAGCGTTGGAGAACTTCTTGGAGGTGGTTGAATTATCACATTAGAAATCGTGATAATGGGGGCCGACTATTACCACCCAATATTTACCTAATATTTCTTTCACGCCCCTGTATACGCCCTACTCTCCGCCCATCTGATGTGGTTATATGTGAGGTGTACAAGAAAAAAACAAACTAAAATCACATATTAAATTAATTCATGTGAACTCGTTTACCTCTCTCTTTTATTTTTCTTCTGTCTTACCTCTTTTATATCTTTTTTGTTCTTCCCCAAATAAAACTTGAGGATTCTCAGAATTGGGAAAATGAAAATTAAACTAATTCTTAATCTATTTGCGCCTAATGGGTTTTTAATCTTTCATCTCTCATTCTTTTGTCCGTATTCTAACAAGAAATCTCAAACTTAAATAAATGAAAAGTAAACTAACTTTTAATTTATTTCTACCCATTAGATTTCGTAAAAACTTGAAGTGAAAAATTTTATTCTTTCTTTTTATTAAAGAACACTTAATTTGGGTTTTTGAATATGTATCTATTAATTCAGGTTCAGATGAAAAAAGGGACAAAGTATTGATATTTATTTGATTTTAGGATTTTTATTTTTTTATTTTGGACTTTCTTCAAAAAAAATTCAGAATTATAGTTAATCATGAAATTAATTAATTGATTTAAGTGATAGATTTTTTTTGTTGAGATGAAAATAAAATTTTGGAATTTTCTTTTTCTTAACATTAAAAAATCTGGTGAGGGGAAAAATAATTTGAAGTTCCAAATTGATAGATGCAAAATCCTAAAATTATTAAGTGTTGACGGTTGAGTTTGATATGCCTTGAAATTGAGAATGATTTTAGTTAACAATTTATAGTGATTCAAAGATTTTATATTTGTTTTCGAGGAAGAAGGTAAACGAGACTGAGAAAATTGAAGAATTGGGGGAGAGAAAAAAATCAGAATCCAAAAGAGAAAAAATCACATGATTTGTTAACACGCCATCTAACCACCTCAGCATGGTCGGTAAGTAGGGCGATGTGCGCGGCGCACATTAGTATTTTCGTATTTAATATCATTATCTTTAAATCCAAATAACCGAATGTACCAATTATTTCCATCGTTTTAAAAAGATGGACAAATTTGGTTTGACACAATGATTAAGAAAACAAATTATTGTAGCCATTTTTTCATGTTTTTACTAGTTTGTCCTTCTTCTTTAGATGGTCCATCTATGTGATATTAGATAAAAAGGAAAGAAAAATAATCCTTTCATGAATAGATTAGTAAACTAATAACATATAACTTTCTTTAAATGAAAACAAATATATCTTTTTAACATACATATTTAAGAAAACTCTACCTATCATTTTGAAACTGAAAGAGTATATATCAAGGATGGATACTATCAAGGGCGAGGTGCCTTTCATCATCGATTCACTAGAAATATGATTTGAAACATTAGTATAGGTATAACATAGTGAAAATGTTAAAATTTATCCATCTACTTGCCTGACGGGATAGATACTAAATCTTTAAATCATAATATTTATTTCAACATAATATTTATTCTAAAATTCAAAAATTGTGTACAACAAATAGCCAGCCAGAGTTCCTTATTTTTTTCTTAAGTTTTTTTCTTTTTTTATTAAATTTTTGTTAAGTTATTACCAGTTTTTTTTTTCTTTTTCGAGGTTCCACAACTTTTATGTTTAATGCAAACGTCATGTTATAAGTGGGACATTAAAAACCTAAGCCAATAGATAAAAATTAAGTGAAATAACACTCGAGCATGAGAGTGGTCCTACATTCATTCGATAGGACAATCCAATGTCACGGTCGGATTAATCTTTAACTAACATTTTTCATTTTCTTTTGTTGAGGTTCTAGTTCTACTATGTTTCTAAGTATCTAAATCTTGCTGGAGCCTGGAAGCATCAAAATTGATCAATACTAGATAATAACTGGACCAATTGTGCTCAGTTTTTACGCAAGATCTAATTCTTTTGTACGATTGGATCAAGAAGATTACAGAGATTACAGAACGAACCCAATAATAATTTTTGTTTGTGGTGGGGATGGGGATGGGTAGTGTTCGATCTGACAAAACTAGAAATAGAATATTTCTTTACCACAGTTGGCGGCTCCTAATAAGATTACAACCATCTTTTAAAGCAACTAAAATCATGTGCTTAGATTCTTTCAATATACCTTTTTGTTTTTTTGTGTGCGACCCACACAATGCTTAGCTCTCCTTTGGGAGAAAGGCAGGTAAGCATTATGTTTGATTTGATTGATGGTCAAGATTTACCTTCAAACCATCATTATTATAACTTCGGTGATAAAAATTATAAGTTCACATGCTTACTACAAAATGGTTTCCTCCGTCATATGACTAAACAATTCTGTGTACCATGTAAGTACTTTTTAAAAATTCAAGCTCGGAAAATTCATGCATGTATGATGTATCTATATCATGTTGTTTGGTTTTCTTTGGGACACTTTAAAAGTTAAAAAACATATGAGTTGTTTATGCTAAAAAATCTTTTCGACTAAACAACCAATCATATTCTCACATATCAATTTAAAATTGAAATCGAGTAACACCCAAACATCTTTGTATTGATTTTATAAAATCACTTCTGTGCCAAACATAAAATCTTTTCTGTACGATGCATATGATTGCTCAAATTTAACATCTTTGAGCTATCATTTTTACAAATTGATTAATTAAGTATAAAAAATCCTTCCATAATATAATTACTTCTCCTAGATTCATACCTAAAAATATCTTCTCTTTCTTTCTCAGGTTTTTCTTCCTATTTTTTCCCGACCCTCTCTTTGTTGTTTGGCTTCTTCTATTTATAGATTTATTTACTGGGTCCCTCTTTGTGCAACATGTCATTTTCTCCAGTTTGGTCATCGTTCCTTGATCGATTCTACTTTGGGTCGATGCTCTCGTGTCATTTTATCCAGTCTTGTCGTCATTCTTGGATTACCTCTTCCTTGGTTCGATCCATTTTATTTCGTTGTACCCATCGTTCTTGTATTTCCTCTTTTATCTGGTGCGATCACTAGGTGACAGATCACTTTTAATTGCTTCTTGATTCGATGTCTTATATATTCGACACGTGTCTTCCTATCTTTTTAGACTTCTATTATCTCGATCATTAAAATAATTGGAGTAATTATTACCTTTCCTTTCTCGATTATTAAGATAAAAAAGTAATCATTATTCTTACTTTTTCGATCTTCCATCGTTTAATGTTGTTTGTTTTATTCGATGTACTTCAACTTTCTCGACCATATGTGTCCTTCATGCAATCCATTGTTCAGATGCTTCGTGTCTTTTCGATATTTGATATTTTTAATATTGATTGTGTGGTTCTCGCTCTTTTTAATTTAGTTGCTTCCTATCTTGATCTTCTTCCACGTGTCATGCTTCTTTTATTTACTAACAATTCGCCCCCTTCTTCTCTTTTTTACAAAATCATCTAGCGGTCGATCCAAGATTTTAAAAAATGGAGAAGGACTTAACTTTTTTCAGTCTTTTTCTCGCACGTTATTCGAGTTTTCCGCTGGTATTAATTGTATTAGCACGTTACTGATTTTTCCGGCTCTGCATTTATTGTTTCTATACATATGATTGTGTCAGTTACACTTTTTTCGATAGAATCAAATCTTTACCCATTATTTCCTTTTCCCATTTTGTGGCGGTATTAATTCTCTCCTTTAAATATCCTGCAACTTTTTACTGTTTTCTCATAGTTATTGCACTTTGTCTTCCTTAAACTTTTCAAATTCCCCCACTACTCAGGAGTTCTTTTCTCATCAGTTGATTCCTTCTTTACTTTGATCTGACTATTGTTCACTTCTTTTCTTCATGTAAGTAATTTTTTTCTTGACTTATGTTTTCTTTTCATGATTGAAATGATGGTTATAATTTATTTCTAGATAATTTCTTCTTATGCTAAATTTCTCTTTCTTATGCTTCTTTTCCTTCAGATTTTACATCATGCCTCATAGAAAGTCTGATGCTTCTGGTGACCAAGGTGAGAGCAGAAGATCAAGTAGGTCTACTACTTCGAGATACGCCGTCTCTCGTCGTGATTCATCTCCTGGTATTCCCACCCCTGCTGCACCTCGCACCGTACGTAATTCTACCCCTGACATTCCTAATCCTGCCCCCAAAAGTAAACGGGCGTTGTCTTCTTATAGTTTTCGATCTATGGACATCGAAGAATTTAAGAGAAAACATAATCTTCAAGGATTTAAGGTTTCTTTCTTTGATGATACTTCCGACATGTTGACCTATGATTCTATGAGAAATTTTCATTATAGCCATCACAGATTGTTAATTTCTGCTGGTGCCTTAGAAGCTGGTCTTCGTCTCCCTTTGTATGACATAAATAATCCCTTCCAATTTATAGTTCTTGCTACTCGTAATAGAGCTCCTCATACTCAACCTCGATCCATCACACAATATAATGGTAATTGGTGACGAATTCTCGATGAATGTATTCTTCGCAGTGAGGGTCGCACCCGTCTTACCTGCTACACTCCCGATCCTTCTGAACGTGCTCACTATACACCTGAGAATTTCCAGAATACTTATGGTGATGGTATTACTATTAAAAACTTTGTAAAATGGAGTGTTAGTCCAGTTCGCAAATGCTCCCAAGGATTTCCCTTACTTCGAGAGGTCGACGACCCTAGAATTAAGATAGCTCCATATACCAAAGTCGATTTTCCTTCAAATGAAAGAATCCGTCGGGAAGACGATTACAGATGGTATCGTACCCCTATTTTGATTGAAGGTCCTTGGGTATATGGTGACATCCCCCATAATAAAATTCAACATCTTCGAAACTATTTCCCGAGTTATTGTCCATGGAGATTAAACTTTGATGATTATAGATTTGAATACAAGGTTCGAATTTTTCATTTCATATTCCATTCTTTTAGATATATTGTATCGATCTTTAATATCTCCTTATAATGTTTGAACCTTTTTGGTTTCAGGTCGATCCTTCTTTGGATATCGGAGTTCCTCTTCCTTCATCTGAACGCGGTGTTCAAATTGTCGAGGGTAGACAAAGGGTCGAGCCCATAGTTGAAGGTAAGGGAAAACGGAAATTAATCCTTGCAGCAGAGAAAAAGCAGAAAAAGTCCAGAACTCTTGTGCTTTCCACTGAGGTTATAGGAGGGATAACTTCAAATTTAAACAGTGGAGAAGGAAGTTCTGTTGTTGCTTTACCATTGGATCAGTCCGATCCTATTGATGTTATTCCCGTTTCTTCGATCCCAGCCGAAATTGGGGTATCAGATCAGTCCGATCCTATTGTTGCACCTCCTTCTGGTACTTCAATCGATTTTTATAATATTATTTCTCCATTGCCTTTTGATTTTGTGCTTGATACTCCCGTACCTGATAATGGTACGTTAGGAGTTTTTTCTGGTTTTCCTCAAGAAGAGGGAGATGATGTTGTTATTGATGAAGATATTGTTGATGTAGTGAATGAAGTAACTCATGTTGACGAAGAAAATTCGTTGGAAAAGAATAATGCTGATGTAAATCCGACTGGTGACGTAGAAAATGTGAATGTTAAAACCAATGCCACTCTTGTTGAAGAATCGAATGATATTGATCGTTCTGAAAAAGAAACTTCTCCTCCTTCAGGTACGACCGCTCCTAATGTTTCGATCCCTACTGAAGTCGAGGGTACTACTGGAGTTTCTTCGGAACCGATCGTACCTACCGAGACTTTGGTTCGATCTTCTCCTGTTGCTGTTGTGGTCGATACTGAAATACCAAGTGCCGATCCTGCCATTCTGCAGTCTCTTTCTAATCAAATTGCCAGTGTCAGAACTGATGAAGGTCTTAATTTAATCGGTGATGAAGAAGAGGCTTACAAGTGGTTTCTTTCTCGGGGGCTTTTAAATATTTCATCCAATCCTGATATTGTTAAGTCTAATTCTTGTTTCATGTCTCGATTCCGTGATTCTCTTGGTGCGATCCCTTTAGATGAAGCTCAGGATGCGTGGTCTAAGAACGATATTCTTGAGCAAATATTTCCTGTGAATCCTCCTTCTTCCTTTACTGAAGTTTTAGCTGTTGCTGAGAGTTCATCATATTCACTTCAACAGCAAGCTTTGGCTCAACTCCAGTATGGTAATGATTGTTTATTTAGCGGTTATAAATTTTATAAGGCTCGAGCCACCATGTTGGGGTTACTGTTTAAGAACGAGTCAGTAAAAATGAAGGGAAGAAATGATACAATACAACAAGCAAATGATGAGTTGAAGCAGCAAAATAATCTTCTTCAACAACAACTTCAACAATTCCAACAGCTTCAACAACAACATCAGCAACAACAAGAACAACTTCAAACTATCGAAGTTCTTCAGAATCAAAATCAAGGTTTATTTTTCACTCCTCTTTATTTATTATTCAATTTTATTAATCTATATGAAGAATTTAATTTTTATCCTGGGTCCAGTGGAAAACTCGGAAACCTTATTTAGGTACGATCGTAGAATGGTACAATTGAATAATCATGCAAAGGAAATCTACAAAGAGATGAATGTGGTTAGAGAAAAACTAACTCAATTGAACGATAGTTTTGATTTAGCCACTTGGAGGCGTAATAAAGCTGAGTCAAAATACCAAGAAGTTGTAAAATTGCTTACTCTGAAAGAAATAGAGTTTAAATCTGTTATTAGAGGTACTTTTTTGGTATACCTGATCTTTTGGTTTATTATACCATAAAATTTATCTAATATTTTCTTGTATTTTCAGAAATGGAGAGAAAACTTAATGAAGTTAGAGATCGAGCAACTCAAGCAGAAACTGAACTCAATACAATGAATGATACAGTGAAAAACATTACTGAAGAGTTAAAGACTTTTGAAAACAAGGTGTCTCTTGGTGCAACAAAAGTTCGGAGTTTACAAGCTCAATTATCTGTTGAGCTTTCCAAGATTGCAGCTCGTGAACAAGAAATTGTATCATTAACCACAGAATTGAATGAAGAAAAAGATCAAAAATCAAGTTTTGTTGCTCAAATAGAAAAAGATCAACAAAAGATCGAAGAGCTTCAAAAAGAAGTCAACTTTGGGCGCGACTTTGTTCATTGGGTTTGGCAGGATGCTAAAGCAAAAATTGCGAAATCCTTCAATACTGCTTTAGATCGTGCACAATCCGATCCTTCAGTGCTCAGTAAACGCGCTTCTGTGCCTGTAGTTCCCCCTCCACCATCGCGACCCAATCTTCCCGATGCTTGATTATGTTCTTTATAATTTCATCTATTGTTTGCTTCACCATTTTGTACTTTGTTTGTCTTTTAGGAATTTTCTTTTGTAACCTTTTGATACGTTTTTCCAATGTTGTTCCCTGCACAAGAGAATTTGATTAAGTAATCTTTTTGGCTATCATATAACTTTCCGAGTACCATGAATTGAAGCACTTTTTACCTCAAATCATGTTGTTCGAGATCCCACACATACGAAACAAACCCGAGCCAGGGGTAAGATACAGGGTTGATCCCGAACTGTACTCTGAAAATTGATAAACCAATAATAAGGAACTCCTTCTTTATAAGAATTTCGTTGTTAGTGAAATTCTTTAAGGATGTTTACCTTTTGTGTATGATTGTGTCGTCAATCGCAACGCAATCCAGAATATGATGTTCCTGGAATAATTTTGAGCGCTCAAAAAGTATTATGAAATTCCGGGATTAATGGAATTTTGATCAATGATCATAGTGTTTTCCAAGATATGATGTTCCTGGATTCAAAGTATATGATATTCCGAGATTAATGGAATTCTAATTAATAATTACAGTATTTTCCAAGATACGATGTTCCTGGAGTGATTAAATTATAAAAGAAATTACTGAATTAGTTGGCTATGTACCTACCTTTTGTGTTAACATTGCATTGTTATTTACGGATAGTAAAGCTTTAAGTATTGTGCATTCCATGGATGCTGTAAAACTTCTCCTTGCATATTCTGGAGATAGTACGATCCTTGTCCTGCTGACGCTTGAATTATGTATGGACCATCCCATGTTGGTGCAAATTTTCCTGCATTTTTATCTCTTTAGTATTCCGTTATTTGTCGTAGGACATATTGGCCTTGGACAAAGTTTCGTGATTTTACACGTTTATGGTATTCTCGAGCTAATCCCCTTTGATAGTTTTCCATCTTCTGGAGTGCTACCTCTCTTTTTTCTTCCAAGTCATCCAATTTTTGTAACATAAGATCTGAATTAAGATTTTTCTCCCATGCTTCTGTTCTGGTTGTAGGTAAAATAACCTCCGTTGGTATTACTGCTTCCGTTCCATAAGTGAGAAGATAAGGTGATTCTCCAGTTGAAGTTTTTCTTGTGGTTCTATATGCCCATAATGTATTATGTAACTGTTCGCACCACTTTTTATAATACCCGTCCAATGTTTTCTTCAGGTTTGTTGCGATTGTTTTATTTGTGGATTCTGCTTGCCCATTGCTTTGTGGGTAGAAAGGTGTAGATTTATGCTTTTGAATATTATATGTTTCAAATAACATATCGATATTCTTTCCTTGGAATTGTCTTCCATTATCAGAAACTATTGCTGCGGGAATCCCAAACCTACAAATGATATTCTCGAATAGAAATGTAAAAACATCAGTGTCTCTGATTCGTGCTAATGCTTTCGCTTCTACCCACTTGGTGAAATAATCGGTAGCCACAATTAAATATTTTCTTTTCTTTGTTCCTTCAACTAACGGTCCAACTATATCAACTCCCCATTTTACAAATGGCCATGGACTAAGTATTGAATTTAATTTTGTAGCTGGTGCTTTGATTTTCTTACCAAATCGTTGACACTCTTCGCACCTTCGAACCATTTTTTCCGAATCTTTTAGCATAGAAATCCAGTAATAGCCTTGCATTTTGGCTTTTAATGCTAACGATCGTCTTCCGCTGTGATTTCCTGCATCTCCATAATGTATTTCTTTAAGAATTCACAATCCTTCTTTTTGAGATAAACATCGAAATAACGGTCCAAGGAAAGAATTTCGATAAAGAATCCCATCCCGAAGTTGGTAACTGTTTGACTTGAGTTGAATTTTCCTTGCTTCTTTAGAATCTGTTGGTAACACTTTTTTTTGCAAATATTGATGTATCGGGACTCTCCAATCTGGTTCGTTTGGTTGGTCATCTTCTTGTTGTGATGTAAGTGGGGTACTCCGTATTGCTGGGTCATCAATTTCTTCCATCGCACTATCTTCTTCTATACTGTTTAATGTTTGTGCTCTTATGGATGGCTCATATATTCTCCCAATTTTTACTGCTTTAATGGTTGGATCATTTATCATAGATGAAACATATGCAAGTGCGTCGGCATGTCGATTCTTTTCTCGGGACAAATGTCGAAAAACAATGTTTGGAATACGATTTGTTAAATTTTGCACAAGGTTTTTATATCTTTCCAAATCTTCATCAATCGTTTGATATTTTAGCTCAATCTGTCTAATTACCAGCTGCGAGTCACTTGTAAGTCTAACATCACTTATTCCTAGTTCAATAATGAGTTTGAGAGCATGGACCACTGCCTCATATTCTACTATGTTATTCGTATGCTCTTCGAACTCAAGACGAAATGAATGTACCATACGTTCTCCCCTTGGTGCTGTAATCACGATGCCTATTCCTGCTCCTTCTTTATTTCACGACCCATCAAAAAAAACTTCCCATCGTCGTGAACTATTTGAATCCAAAATATCTAATGGCTCTTCTTCTTCACACCCTGGCAGTCCTTGAATTTCATATTCTTCCTCAATTGGAAAATCTGCCAGAAAATCAGCTAGAATTTGAGATTTCTGCGCAGTTTGTATTTCATAAATAATGTTGTATTGTTCCAGCTGAGCGTTCCATTTTGTTGTTCTTCCTACTTTTCCTGTATTCTTTAAAACTGACTCCAATGGTGCTTTTGTTAATATACGAACATAATGAGTAAGAAAATAAGTGCGTAACTTCTGAGTAGCAAATACTACTGACAAAATTAGTTGTTCAATCATGGTATAATTTCTTTCTGTTGAATTCAGAGTCTTGCTGATGTAGTATATTGGTTTTTCAATCTTTTCATTTGTTCGCACCATTACCCCACTGATTGCATTTTCTGTTGCCGCTATGTATAAAGTTAATATTTCTTCTGGCTCTGGTTTTTGCAATGCTGGCAACGTGGCGAGATGTAATTTTATACTTTGAAATGCTTGTTCACAACGATCATTACATTCAAATTTATTTTTCTTCTTAAGTACATCGAAAAAGGGCTTGCATCGTTCTGATGATCTCGCAATGAATCTACTTCATGCAGCCAGACACCCATTTAACTTCTGTACACTTTTTATACTGTTTGGTGATGGCATATCTGTTATTGCTTGTATTTTTGCTGGATCAACTTGTATTCCATCTTTCGTAACCAAATATCCAAAAATCGTCCTGAAGTAACACCAAAAACACACTTCTCTGGATTTATTTTCATTTTATATTTTCGTAATGCACCAAAAATTTCAGCTAAGTTCTGTAAATGATCATCAGATAATTTACTTTTTACTAGCATGTCATCCACATAAACTTCCAAAGTTTTTTCGATCCATGGTTTGAATATTGCGTCCACTAAACGTTGATATGTTGCTCCTGCATCTCGTAACCCAAATGGCATTCTGGTGTAACAATACAATCCCCGTGGAGTAAAGAACGATGTATGTTCCTGATCTGCTTCTGCTAATGCTATCTGATTGTATCCAGATTGTCCATCCATGAATGATAACATCTCATGTCCTTCAACAGTATCTACTAATTGGTCGATGTTTGGGAGCGGGTAACTATCTTTTGGACATGCTTTGTTTAAATTAGTAAAATCTATACAAATTCTTACTCCACCGTTTTTTTTCGGGACAATCACCATATTAGAAATCCATGTGGGGTATCGTACTTCCCGAATGAATTTTGCACTTAAAAGTTTAGTTAATTCTTTTTCCACTGGTTCATGGTATTCTGGTGCGACCTTCCGTATCCGTTGGCGAAAGGGAATTGCATCAGGACGTATTTTTAATTCGTGCTGTACGATATTAGGATCGATCCCCGGCATATCTTCTATTCTCCAAGCGAATACATCTTCAAACTCACAAAGTAACTTAACTAACGGTTGTTCCAAATCTGCTTTTATTAACATCCCAATTCGCACTTGTTTGGGCAATTCTGTAGTGCCAATATTTATAACTTTTGTTTCCTCTACTGGAGCGAAGACTGGTTTTGGAATCCCAATTGGAGTTGGGGTTCCCTTTAATTGCTACATCGTCCCTTTGAGATGTTGGTCTATCAGATTTTCTTGATTCTGACTGCTCTCTCCCTTTTCATTTACCGTTTTATTTTTTGCATGCTTTTCTAAATATTGACTTATTTCTTCCTCCTTTGCTTTAACTCTTCGTTCTTTTTTCTTTTTATGTTATAGATGCTCCCGTTCCTCATTCATTCTTGTTTCTGTCATTATACAAAACTTAGCATCTTCTTGATCACCCTTTATCTCCATCTCTCCTTGCGGTGTTGGAAATCGCAAATATTGGTGATATGTTGATACCACTCCTTTCAATTGGTGAACCCATCGTCTTCCAATTATAGCATTATATGGTGATGGTGCATCCACAACACTAAACCTTGTCAAAATGTTGATCGGTCCAGCTGAAACTTCAAGATCAATGTCTCCCTTTGGCTTGGAAGATATTCCATTAAACCCGTAAATGATGTATCGTGATAGGATCAGCTGATCTTCTTTAAAACCCATTTTACAAAATATATTATAGAACATCACATTTAACGAACTGCCCCCATCCAAAAGTATTTTATTTACATTCCAGCCTGATATCAATAATGTTAACACAAGAGGGTCATTATGCATCTCAATTTCTTGGTTTACTTCTTGTGCAGAAAATGTCAAGGGACACGCCATCCAATCTTCCCATAATTCTGTTTGTTTTCCTTGAACTTTAAAGACTTCATGGTTCCGAATTCTCTTGCACAGTTTTTTATTGATTGCGACATTCAAATCCGTATTATCTTTTTCCGCATATGATATCATATTAATTGTTTGTTCATTATATGGAATGCGTATTGCCTTGCTTTCATCATGTTTCTTTATTGGTTCAATTTTCTGAACAAATTCCTTTAACTCTCCAGCATCGACCATCCTTTGTACTAAGGCTATAAAATTTCTACAGTTGTTTGTTGTATGCCCTTTATAGCTATGATACTCACAATAGTCTTTTGAATGTTGTGTAAACTCTGGTTGATTTCCCTTTGTTATTGGCCATTGAAAATTTGGCCGATTCTTCAAAATGTTAAATAATCTGAAATATGAAATATTAAGCTTGGTGAACGTTCTTTCTCGAAATTGCTGAGCAAAATTTTTACCATATCCTTGTCGAGGGTGCTTTAATTCTCTTGATTCGAATTTCGGAAGAAATTTCCTTTTCTGATCAGGTGATTCCTCAACTGAATTTGTTCTCCTTGTATTTCCTTGACTTCTTGGATTGATTCTCGATCCTTGCTCTTGTATGTCTTGGAGCCTCGCACATGTTTCTATTATTTCTCTTAACTGGCCTTCAGTTTTTGGATTATTTCGGTGAATCTCAACAAAAAGCTGGCTTTTCCGATCAACAATCCCCCATTTGTAATGGTTTATAGCTGTTATTAGGTCTAATTCACCTATTGCTTGACATATCGCATGCCATCTGACTGTATATGATCGGATCGATTCTTCTGGCCAAGATGTTAATGAATAAAGTTTGTCCTCCCCTGAATCAACTGGTTTATTATACATGTATGCTTCAAGAAACTTCCTCACCAACTGTGCATAATTATGGATGGAATTTTCCGGTAATCTGTCGTACCACAACAATGCCGTCCCTGTTAAACTGGATGGAAAACATCTGCACATGATTGCTTCATGATCGTCCCACCGGGTCATCACTCGATTATAATACTTTAAGTGTGATGTTGGATCCTTGGTACCATCGTAACATTCGAATACTGGTATATTATATTCTCTTGGTAATGATACACATGTCAAATGTTGTGCTAACGGAGTTCGCTTTGCTTCTTTCAATACTTCTTCTATTCTTCCCCCCTCTTTATTTTTTAATCCTTTAATTTCTTCTTTCATTTGTTCCATCGTTTCCAAGCATGTTTCCCATTGGGTTCGTAGAATCTCTTTTTCTTGTTGCCTTCTTACTCGAGATGTCGATCCTAATAGTACCATTCTTTGATCTGGATTCCGTTGTTCACTTCTCGATATTTGTCTACTTGACATTACCTCCTAATTCCGTATTTTTGTCACAGCTGGTCTTTGCTTTCTCTGAATTATATCTTTTAAAACTTGATTTTTGGTTGCGAGTAATTCAATTCGATGGTTGCTTGCTTTTTGCTCCTCTCTCATTTCATTTATTTCTTCTAATAAATCCTGTATTTGCTGCATTCTTCTTTGAGAACTCCCATGATCTGAAGAGTAATTCTGAACCACTGTGTTTGGTGTTAATTCTTGATTTGGGGTATGATTTCCCTCGTTACTTTGTTGTTGTCCTGATTCTCTTCCTTCCTCTTGTCTATTCTCCCAGTCTTCATTATCATTTTGGTTCCCAGAATTAGCGTCTTGAGACATATTTTTCAGATCCTGTTGTTTCTTAACTATTTTTCGCCTTGCTGATTGCTTTCCTTGCTTGATATCTAAAAATATCTCAGAAAATCAGTCAAATGAACTCATACACATCAAAATCATAAGAGATCCTATTTATTGCTTTAACTGTGAATTCTTCCTATCACAAATCTGATTTTTTCCTAATTCATAAAATCCTTCGTTTCATATTCTTAACTATCTTTTCAAACATTTTTCATGTCAAATAAACATGCTTATGTAAATAAACTTTTTACTTTTTGTATCTTGCAAAATTGAATTCTTCCAATTTTTTCTTTTAAATTTTTTTTTTCAACCATATCCGTTCTTTTCTTAATAAAAAAATGTTTCTTTCTTGGACTACTTATTTTTGAAATTAAAACCTTTTTTCCTTCATCAGGTAGGATAAGTCCTTTAATTGTCCCTGTTTCTAGCGCCAAATTGTTTATGCCAAAAAATCTTTTCGACTAAACAACCAATCATATTCTCACATATCAATTTAAAATTGAAATCGAGTAACACCCAAACATCTTTGTATTGATTTTATAAAATCACTTCTGTGCCAAACATAAAATCTTTTCTGTACGATGCATATGATTGCTCAAATTTAACATCTTTGAGCTATCATTTTTACAAATTGATTAATTAAGTACAAAAAATCCTTCCATAATATAATTACTTCTCCTAGATTCATACCTAAAAATATCTTCTCTTTATTTCTCAGGTTTTTCTTCCTATTTTTTCCCGACCCTCTCTTTGTTGTTTGGCTTCTTCTATTTATAGATTTATTTACTGGGTCCCTCTTTGTGCAACGTGTCATTTTCTCCAGTTTGGTCATCGTTCCTTGATCGATTCTACTTTGGGTCGATGCTCTCGTGTCATTTTATCCAGTCTTGTCGTCATTCTTGGATTACCTCTTCCTTGGTTCGATCCATTTTATTTCGTTGTACCCATCGTTCTTGTATTTCCTCTTTTATCTGGTGCGATCACTAGGTGACAGATCACTTTTAATTGCTTCTTGGTTCGATGTCTTATATATTCGACACGCGTCTTCCTATCTTTTTAGACTTCTATTATCTCGATCATTAAAATAATTGGAGTAATTATTACCTTTCCTTTCTCGATTATCAAGATAAAAAAGTAATCATTATTCTTACTTTTTCGATCTTCCATCATTTAATGCTGTTTGTTTTATTCGATGTACTTCAACTTTCTCGATCATATGTGTCCTTTATGCAATCCATTGTTCAGATGCTTCGTGTCTTTTCGATATTTGATATTTTTAATATTGATTGTGTGGTTCTCGCTCTTTTTAATTTAGTTGCTTCCTATCTTGATCTTCTTCCACGTGTCATGCTTCTTTTATTTACTAACATGAGTTATATACATAAATGATCTGACCGGATCGTAGGTTTAACATTATTAATTAATCAATGAATATAAATAGGTTATCATGAGCGGCAAAGTGCTAAATCGGTCGTGATATGCCGTATCGGACTGATACAGGTCCGTTTTATAAACCGAAACTTTACGATACACAGTAGAAAAATCACTTGAGTATTAGAATTTGCACATGCTTTCACATGTACAGTATTTGAAAAAAGCGGATTCAGAAATTCACATTGAGTTTATCTTTAGGAAATTTGTTGGCTTGAAATATAAACACCTGCTAACATATACTGTTGCAAGTTGGAATATATATAGAAAATATTTATTAGTGTTGGATACTTGGATTGGATTATAAATATTTTTTCAACTAATTAGTTTAATAATCTCTAAAAAAAATTCATGGGTATATAAAATAAATAAAATTATATACTTTTTTAATACCTAAAAAAATGATACTTTTTTAATATCCTTATTGGATATTTCACCCAAAATTTTATCTTTTAATAAAAATAATTATTACAAAGTAGACTAAAATGTTCATATTTTGCTTTTTATATCAACAAAAAATCGATAATGTTTCTACAGACTTTTCACCATGATTTTACCGGCTGAAACATGTTTCAGGCACATATTCTTAAACAGTAATTATATTCCTTTCTTCTGTCCTTCAGATTTTATTATATTTTCACCAATGGATCTATGTGAAGCAAGATTCCTACCAACTCTGAACAACCCACTCAACAAATGTATTACCAGCACCAGTCGTATCAATATAGTTAACTTTAACACCACCAACCTTGTCTTTAAATTCATATTATTGCAGATATAGTTGATAAGATTACTTTACAAGAACACTCGCACTTTATCATCCATTTACCACATGATAAATACTTAATCATCAGTAAACATCTAATTTATATGCTTACCTTGGTGTAATATCTGCAACCCTTGAATTCCTTTGTTACCAAAAATAGCTTAACATTAATTAGGGTTAAATAGTTTCCTCAAAACAACATTATCATCATAGAGATCAACACCATCAGTCTAGAATGAAATTTCTTCCTCACTAACCTGTATCAAAAGTATATGTAAATAAAAGGAGGACGTATTTAAAACAAACACCATTGGACTATTTTGATTTTGATACAAATTAATAATTTACTAAAATATTTAATCGGAGTTGGTGCGACACTTTATTATAAACAGTATGCCGAAGTGCAGCGATAACCCAATCAGTACTTGTGCGATGTGCCTGGTCGATCTGCCTCGTCATTCCTATTATGATGCTTTCGGAGCTTTCACTAAATAAACCATATGTATAATGCCTACGATTCAAGCTCCTTGTAGCACACACACAATAATACCACTATATATATTAGGAAATCAAAATTCAAAATGTCATCGACAAAACACTGTATATCACTATATCATTTTTTGATATTAGTAACCAAAATTCGTAATGGTTTAGCAGCCGTTATATAATTTATGTTACGAATCCCTGTTACGAAAACGTTATAACAGACTGGAGCAGTTACGAATTTTTTCATTAGTCGTAATAGAGGCGAGCTGTTACGAATCGTAACGGTCATATTTTTAATGTGTGTCATTCACACGCTTAGTCACACTAGGGTGGTAACAAGTATATTTTTCGCATGTTCCATTCACACGTTACCATATTTTTTCCACCCAAGAATCGTTGAATTAGAGGATATTTCCTCCCCTGACTTAGATTTTTTCTCCCCCTTCTCTCGATATTCTTTTTATTTATCATTTTCATTTCTCTTTCTATTCTCTCCTCCCGCCTCTCTTTTCTTCCTCTCAACTGAAGATTTACATCTTTGAAGAACTGATCTTCAATCATCTGTTAATCCAGTTTAGGATTTCGATTTCAGTTTCGATATGTGTAAGTCTTTCATCATCATCAGTTTTTTCGATTTTAGGGTTCCATCATCTGTTATATCAGATTTTAGGGTTTAATCTAATACAATTTATTTTTTGATTTCATTTTAGGGTTCGTCAGAGTTGGAAATTTGAAGAACTGATTTTGAATCTCAGCTTAGAAGGTATATGTTTCAGTCATATTAAAGATGAAGAGAGAATTGTTGAGTTTTCTTCCTCTTTGGAGTTTATTTGGCCGAATACTACCAAACCCTAACCATGAGTCACTCAACATACACACAATTTTACTTGTTTCATTACCTTCTCAACCCCTAATTGTTCACACTTAGTCAGACCCTAATTTTTGTTTACCTTCTCAAACCCTAATTTCATTTTTTTTTCTATAATAGAAGTAAAAGCTAATGATCTGCAAACCTTTAGTTTTTCATTTATTTTTTTATTATTTTCAAGTTCTTCACTATTTTTTCTTTAATTTTTCTTCAACATTTTAGCCATAGATATTGTTTAAATCTCACTGACTCTTAAGGGTTTTGATGTTTGCAGATGTTTATTAGCAATTGATGTTTCCAATCTTAATAAGGTTTGTTTCTTTACCAAATTTATGTGAGTATTTGGTTTACTAACTGACTATTTTGTATGCTTGATTATCAATTCTGTATGCTTGATTCGTTAGTGTTTTGATGAGTATACTTGGTTAAATTTTGATTTGTGGTTTGGTTTCTTCTATGACTTTCCCCGCTTAAATTTTTTGTAACATTTCGATTGCAATTGTGTTGTGCAGAAACTTTAATTGGATCGTGTTGCAGAAATCAGTGAAATATCCCATGTTTGGGAAATGGTGGGTAATACATGGTGTTTTAATTTGCTTAGTTAAGAGTTGGAACCATGTTTTATATATTGATTGATGGAGCTTTGATAAAATTTGTGTCACAAGGAAGTACTTCAAATTCGGCTCTGCCCGAGGCCATTTCTCGTTTTATATCAATGGGGTTTGCAGAAGAGGGGGTTTGATGAGTTATGAGATACAAACGTTGTCTTGCCTATGACCGTCCATTTCCTCCATTATTTGATTTCACGCCTCAGGGTAAACACTTTTACCTGTCATATTATATCTTTAAGCTTAAACACATCTTTACTCTCTATTTAAACAAACCGTAATGTTTTGCAGAGCTGGCTGGTGCACCCCCTGAACTGGTCCAACAACTAGTAGAGAAGACCCTATATTTATACAATTGTCTTACTTCTACAGTTGTATGTGTTACATGATCAAATTGTGCAACCTGTCTTTGTTTGCTTCTATACATTGATAGAAATAGAGATCATGCAGAGTCAGAGGAGGTAGCAGTGCCTACTGTAACTCATGATGAAGTGGCCCTAGAGCCAGGAAGTCATGATGTTGATAATCTGGGAACTGAATAATCTGTTGGGCCAAATGATCTAGAGAGAGTTAGAGAAGAGTCTGCTCATACAAAGGCACAAGCTGCATTTAGGGGTTATTTGGTAAGTTTTTTTATTTAGACTTTAACTTTCACTAGGTAAGTATTGTAGATTGACATGGATGTCATAATAGACTTTCATTATTTTGTTTCTCACCATATTATTTGTACTCTTGAAGTTGTTAAGCAGAAATATTAGGCATAACTACTTTATGTTGGTATGAATACATTCTTGTGGTAATACCTTGATTTTATCTCATAATTGGTGCTTGTTAGTTCCATGGATAACATACTTTTGTATGTAACATTATTATTATGTGCTATTGACTATTTACTGTTAAGTTTACCATCGGTAAGATAGTACCAGCCATAAAGAGTAGGATTTGGTGGGCAGTTATAATCATTTCACAAGTCATACCAACCTGCACAGTTTGAGTGGATCAAAAATTATATACTATATTGAATGTGCAGAGATTATAAATGTGCTAATTAGTGTATATGAAAATATGTGCTATTGTCCTAGCTGGTTGTTTCTCACTTTCATCGAGTTGATTTGTTTTGCTTCTTTTTCCTCCAGGATCCAAGTGTTCAAGTTTTCCTAGAGCTAAAACACTTATTCTAAATTAGAAAGTATGATATAATACTCTAAAGTGGAGGAGGTATCAGAAGAGGGTAGTGTGTTGGTTTTGTTGGTTTCAAGGTCAATGACTCGTTGGTGCTATAGGAGCTTGGAGTACTAGCAGATGTTTCTCCTTACAGATTACAGGTTTGTATTCTGAGTGTACATATTATTGTGAAGAATTGCTAAGGATAATAGATATAGCCTTACTTATAGATGTTTTTGGTTTGTTTCGTCTAGTATGAACTTAAAGGCAGGGATTATGGAGAACTTGATGAAGAATGCATGGAAACTAGTGTTTGGGAAGTATCTACAAGTTTTGAGTAAGTTTCTATGTAGTGTTTGAGCTGAAATTATTGTGATTTAAGTGAGAATGAACTGAACTTAGGAAGTTTTTATGTATTCCCTCATAATTTGATACTTACAAAAAAAAAATTGGTACTTAGAAGAATTTATGTTCTTTTTTTATATGTTGATTTAATGTGATGAATCGAATGAATATTGATATGAATTGAATGAATGTTGATATGAATTGAATGAAGAAAATATTGTTGAATGTGGATGATGGATGAATGAAAGGTGTACGCAGGTTATTTGGAATTCCGGCTTATTTCCGGCTGAAAGTGAAATGCCACTCAATATTGACCTGGTCAAAATTGGTCAATGTTGACTGGCGGTAATTTTTTTACTATTTCAAAAAAATTCGTCAAAACTCTTTCAACAAGATACGTAGAAACGGCTTAGGCTTGTTACAAAAATGACACGTAGTAACGGCTTGTAGATGTTACGACTCTCTTGTTACAAAAAAAATCGTAACGGCTCTCATCTGTTACGAAATTCCATGTAGTAATGGCTTAACTCTGTTACAAATACCGTTACATTCCAAATTCGTAACGACCCCATTGTCGTAACAAAAAAATTATAATACGCCTTTGCACAACGGGTAAAAGACATTACAACTCCGATTTGTAAAGCGCCAGTTCTATTTCTAATCGAGAAAAATGGTGTTGTGATACTTTGCAAATCGTAAAACACTTTTTGTGCAATTATCTTGACAATGTAAATTCAACTAGTATACACATGCATCATTATTTAATATGTGTACAAGTGTTGATCTATGTATTAGGGGCAGATAGAGTGGGTTCCATCTACTTTTCTAGACTAATAATACAACCTGTAATATGGGTCCTCAAATTAAAGTGTCACCTTCACTTCATTTGAGCCGAATTGCCTCTGAACTTTGTTCAAATCTAAGAAAATTTAGATATGCATAACTAGTATAGCAGATTGCAACCAAATAAACAACAAACTGAAAACAAATATCTTGGTTTTAAGACTTGACTTCGAAGTTTGAGCCATCAAGGAACACCTAATTCCTAACCATCAGTAATCCTTTAAACTCTTTTAGGTGCTAACCTACATTTATCTATTCTTCAATTTGTTGTGAAACTAGGCCCAACTTTTGGAATATAAGTTGCCATGTTGAGAAACCATTGAACGTACGACAACAAACATTAAAAGAGGAAAAAAACACAAATATTTGAAATAACATTATGGATTCATAACGATCCAACTGGATGCAACAAATGAATAATGAACTCAATAGCTAATAAGTTTTAAAAGTTAGAAAATAGAGAAACAAATATACTGAACTTCAATTTAAATACATGATGCAATCAGGTACATCAAGCAATAACACATAATGCAACTGGATACATCATATGCTGGTATTTTTTTTTTCAATATTAGTAATCAACACATAGGATGTACCCGGATACATCCAACTATATAAATCGTGGTTCGTTCAGATTCAACCCAATCTGAAATAGGATGAAACGGGTTTGATCCTAGTTTAAACATGGATGAAAATAAATCCAACCGAATCTAAAACAGGATAAAACTAGTTTCATACTAGCTTAAACATGAATGCAAACAAATTCAACCACATCTAATACAAGATAAAACTAGTTTCATACTAGTTTAAACATGAATGAAAATAAATTCAGCTAAATCTAAAACAAGATGATACCAGTTTCATCTAAAATAGGATGATAATACTTTCATACTAGTTTAAACATGGATGAAAACAAATTCAACCAAATCTAAAACAGGATGATACCATTTTCATCCATGTTTACACAAGAAAAACAAAACAGACTAAAATTTCATTCATCTCATAAAATCATTTATCTCATAAATTTTGGGTCTAAGACAGGTTGATACCAGTTTCATCCATCTTTATGCAAGAAAAAATAAAGATTTAAAATATCATTCATATTAATAATTAAAATCATTCATTCATCTCATAAGTTTCAGATCTAAAACATAATGATACTAGTTTCATCCATGTTTATGCAAAAAAAAGACTAAAATTTCTTTCATCTCATAAATTTCAGGTAGTTGCGGTCAATGCAAGTAAAATTGATAAATTTTGAAAATAAAATAAAAAAGACACTTAGGGTTAGGTTACTTACGAGTGCTAATCTAGTGAAATTGATGGAAGACAAAACCTTAAATTTTTGAGTTTCAATGAATTTGAGAAATCTCCATTTTAATTAGGGTATTTGAAGAAAAAAAAACAGTTGATGGTGGAAGTGATGCCGATTATACTACTGTTGGTGTTTGTGGTGGTGGTGGTTGTAGTTTCAGTTGATGATGGTGGTGGTGGATGTATTTTTTGTTGATGGTGGTGGTGATGGTGGTTGTAGTTAATGGTGTGGATAAAGAGAAGGAGGAGATGGGGTAGAAAGAAAAAATATTGATGGTGGTGGTGGTGATAGGTTTTTCTGGTGGAGAAAGATGATTTTGGAGAAGATATTACTGATGGTTTCTAGGTAGAGTGTAATAGTAAGAGTAACTAGGGCTATTTTAGATAACTTTGGGTCCATTTTACCCAACTCAAAATTTTACTCGTTCAGTACAACCAGATTTTAATTTTTTTTGGGCATACAACCCATTTTGTCTTCTTTTCTTTTTGGGTGTTACATGTTCCAACTTCTAACACACACAAAAAAGGTGCATGTTGCAAATATAAAGCTTGTCATTGCATGCGTGTTAGAAATATCGATGCATGTTGAAAACGATGGAATATGCTTACTCAATCATAATGTAATAATATATTTAAAGTACAACAATTTTTGGGTTTGATAGACAATTTGTTGTGCTTAAAGTTCTCAATTATATATGTAGGTGTATCTAAATATTTAAGATATGTAAATTCGATATGATGCACGAAGATAATGCACTAACAAAAGAGAAACCCTTAGTTTTGGTCAGGATTCAGCTAGTTTCATTCAATACCACTGATACCACCATATGATATTTGTATCACCGAGTATCGATGCAATACTGATACCCGATCCAACAAACCATGAAATTGAATGCTTGTCAAAATGGTCATTGTTGTGTAAATGAGCCTTCAACTCAGCAGTTTGCATTTCCTTTGAAAAAACTTTTTTTTCTTGGGCCGATAAGTTTTATTTTGGGGATGCTAGGTTATCCCCATCTAGGTTAGTGTAATAAGGGATGTCCTAGGGGTATCCAGATGATTAAGTTACCCTTTGAGTTTTAAAATTACCCTACTAGTCCTCATAATATATAAAAAACAAATTTACTTCAAAATTTATTTTTATTTCCAGCCATTGATAAGTGCATAATTTATACATTTTAATTATCATTTCCTTATACTTATTTGCTAGATTTTGTGTGAGTTACCGTGTGTTAGTATTACTTTTCTGGTTTATGTGTTTTATTAGGTTACATCTCTGAAACAAGTGAAATAGATCTTTACAAGAGAAGAATTGCCAAAGAGCCAGTGGAGATCAGTATATTCCAGGATTTCTACCCTCCATCTTGTATAGAAATGGATTACGAATCCAACGGCGAAAGAACGAGGTCATTCTGACTTCGTATGAGAAAGTTATGAGCGAAACAAGAATTAAAGGCAACACGGTCATTTCAAGAGAGATTGTTATTGACAACCTGTTATACGCTAAGGGCTGCCAAGATTCAAATATTGTTAATGGCACCAGCCATTCTACTCAGAACAGCCACAATTTGAATTCTTATAAAGGCACCAGCAACCTGGATTGAGGCCACCTTATTTCCCTCCCAAATTTAAAACACTGAATTAGGGGATATATCTGTTGTTGTGATGATCATGATTATGATGATTATTGTTTCGGTGATGGACTCGCAGTAATAGTGATGCAGCTCGAGGAGATCAATCGAGCCTGTGAAGATAGAGTCTCTGCTATGGTGGTGACGCTGATGGAGTGGTCGCTGTTAGTGAATGGTTCGAAGAGGAGGCAGTTGATGATCAAGATACAGCTGGGTATTGATGGCAGTGAATGAAACCCGATGGAAGTTAATGGGGGTGGTTCTCATGGTGACTGTGATTGAAACAAACAGAGGCTGGTGATTAATGGCTGCTAGTGGAGTCATGGAGGTGATGGTGTCTCTGTGACAATGAAGGCAGCGAGAATCATGATGGCTGGGATTGATATTACCAACGAGATGAAGGTGGAGAAGAGGTTGTTGTGAACGTGATGATGGGGTCTGTTGATGGTGATTCAAGAGAGAAAGGTTGATGATGGTGAGCCTGGTCTGTGATGGCAGCGATGATGGAGTGTGGTTGGAACTTGAGATGAAACGACAGAATGAGTTAACAATAGTCTTTGTTGGTGGTGATACATGTTGGTTGTTGATCGTTGATTGAGGTGAAGTGATAGTTCTGCGTGGCAAGACAAAACTTGAGCGACAATCCAGGTAGGGTTGAGAATGGTATGAGCTGATTGTTTCGGTGATTGATTCTAGGAGTGGTCGCCGCTGGAGGTGTGTATCAATGGTTGGCAGTAAATGGAGTAAATCGACGGAGGAGCTTGAGTCCATGTTTTAGAAGCTGGGTTGAAGAAGGAAAGCTTAACCGTGTTATACACGGTAAGTATAGTTGGTCGGTGAGACTTCTCTAGAGTTTCACACGGAAAAGGGACTGCTTGTTGGCTACATATAGCCTTGTGCAGCTGAAGAGAAAAGATCTACCTTGGGAGCAAGAAACTCACGTAGAACAGACCTTCAAGGATAGAAAATTGGAGAGGCGGACAACTTCATGAACAGAGAGATATCGGTTAGTTGTATTTCTTTTATTAATTTTTATGGCTTTTGAGAAAGCCATGTTGGGATAATTCCCTTGTTAGGGAGAAAGGATGAACTTGTAGAGATGGTTTTATTTGTGTTCCAGAACTAGGGTTTTCAACTGTATGAACTAAATATCATTATTTTGTCTCTCTCTCAACGTTTTACCTTCTCGATGATTTTTCATGTTCTATGCCACGTATAGTCCATTTTTTGGTTAGTAGAAGGACTCGTTGAAACCTCGTATGAAATCGTTTTAGTGAATAATCTTTGACTCTTTATGCCACGTATACTTAGTACTTTCGAAATTCTATCTTAGGTTGAGAACAAACAATTCTTTTTGAAATCGAGACCCTGTGTGACGAACGCAATTAAACCCTAATCTACAACAGATTCCCGGAACCTTAACGTTTTCATATTACTGTTTTTAAACTAATTTAAATAATCTTAACTCATTAGTTAATTTAATTCTTAAAAAAAAAAAACCTAAAAAAATATTTTAATCCAAACTCCTCGTGGGAACGAACCGTATTTGCTAATGTCTACATCTTTCGACACTGTGCGCTTGCGGTAAAACAAAGTCGATTTTCCGACGCATCATCCATCTAACCTAGCCAATTATAACTAATCCGTTAATTTACTTTTGTTTTCGGCTGATTAAGTTCGTCAATAAAAAATGTATGTGGTACTCAAACACAACTAAAATTGGTTTAATTCCAATCTAACGATTTTTTTGACTTTTACAATCGACCAAGTCAAGTCTAGACTGCCTATCACTGATGTTGGGATGACGAAATTTTCCGATGACTTTTCCGTTGAATTTTTCTAACGGAACGGATATTGACAACGATTTCCCGACGGATAACACCGATGGTATTTCTGGAGGGCAACACCGATGAACTAATCTGACAGATATTTCCAACGTAACTAGGTGGACCAAATGACCCTCAGTTTTTCCGGTAACATGTGTACTAGTGTCAAAATATTAGGGATACACGTATTACCATTTTTATTCTATAACAAACACATATTTACAGAGATTTGAGATATTGGACCACCATTATCTCATGTGGACATTGATGGGTGTCAAACCAGTAAAATATTTTCTAAGTTTCTATTGTAACGAGTACAATTATAAGTTAGGTTTATTTTATAATATTTGTGATTTCGTAATTGTTAGTACCTAAAAATTGATTCTAGGAAAAACAATGTACTGTTGAGGTACTTTTTTTTAGATTCAGAAATCAAAATCGTACATGGCAAGCCTAAATCACGAAACTAGCGTTCCACCATGCTTCGGTCACAAGGAGAGAAAATAGGTTGATCTTAGGGGAGGGAAGCAAGGAAAGTTGAAGGAATTTTTGTGTTGAATTGTGTGTAGAGATGGAGAATAATGGAGCTGTTTCTGAAATGGGCTAAGTAGCCTATTTATAATAGTTTGGAATACACACGTTTCCTTGTAATGTAGTGGAGGTAGTGAAGACATGGAGAGGTGGAAGTTTTGGGGATAATGGTATAACCGCCTTGGAATCTTTGGGAAACCATTACTCCATTACCCCATTAACTACTTCGGCCTTACCACTACTTTGTAACTTTCTTATCATGGGGTGTTGCCACACCGCATGTTGCTGTAACCCCCAGACCAATACCCATGAAGAATCCCCCATGTAATATATTTTGATTTCTCGTAAGAGTTGGTGGAGTCATGGACTCAAAGATGTGTTTTTATTGTAAGACACTGCTATTAGTGAATTTTTGCCAATCATGGCAAGAGCATATTTGTGGCATATTTGGAGCATGTAAGTTGTGCTAGCACGAGAAAGTGAAAATGATGCTGGAACAAGCAAATGAAGATGGTGTTAGCACAAGGAAAGGTGGAGAGGCGTGCAAAGGTACGTAAGGGAGAAGAGTGCTAGCGTTGGCACTAGGGCTTCTAGCGCTAACGTTGATGCTAGTTGTTGTCGCTAGCGCCCCTGGTGCTTGTTTGGCACGTGAGCATATTGACTTTGTTGGCTTTTTCCTAGACTTTTGGCACATGTATGTGATACTCATTGGTGTTTGGTAGTGCGGCTAGGGCTTGCTAGGACTGACACTTACTGGTGTCGTGGTTATTTTCTATGTGTCGTTCGCCTTGGCATTTGCTAATGTTATGACCATAATTATGGTTTATTTAGGGATTCCCAATCGCATGAGATTTAATTATTTAGCATTTGTGCTTAACTTTGTGCAGTACATACAGAACATATTCAAGATATTCAACCGTGGAAGTTTGCAACTTGAAATAATACTTGATGCGACTCTGCAATTATATGGTATGCATCTAATTAGCGTTTTTATTCAGATATGGCATAGCCTCTATTCTGAATGTTCGTGATTTTGTATAATCAATATATTCTGGTTAATACAAATAGTTTGCATGGATACACATGAAATAACGAGGATTTAGTTGAGTATAACTCTGAAATTTTTATGGTACATATATATGCAAAAGAGCTACAGGGATAATTTAGCCAGGAGATGAATATCCCTTCTCGATTTTATTGCAGAATGTAGGATAGGAGTACGTATTCATAATTATGACGTCGGTTCAGGATTTTATACATATTTATTTCATGCTTCTGCAACTAGGCGAAAAACAATATTACAATTTTCTCCCCTGTCAAAAACTCACCATCAAAATTAAGTCCCCTGCTTAACGTGGAATAATAATGTTTTGTGGTAAGCACTAGATGGTGATATTTTTACTACTAGGACATGTGGTACTAATGCTTTTTAGAAGCAGCTACATGTTGTGTTGTACGTAACAAGCATGATCGTTTGTTCAACCAAGAGAGAGAACACGGATATAAGCTCTTGGCGTGCCTGGAACGTGAACGAGGTTCACCTGTGCAAGATGAAGATTTCGTGGGAGATGGAGATAACGTCGACAGTGTTGGTGCTGGTGCTAGCAATGTCAACGCAACACTGGCTTGTCTGGCCATCTAGTGAGGCTTGTCATTCCCCTTTTGATGACAGTCGTTCTTGGAGTTTTGGTCAGCAGTCATGCTCATATCCTTTCTCCTCGGAGTAATCTTCAGAAAATTCCACATATTTGAATTTTAGGGTTTCCCACCTTTGTCTATTTAAACATGCGGATGAGATTAACCATTTTTTTAACTTTCATCCTTCCCCAAAACTCAAAATAACCTTAATCAGCCTCGCTTCATCACTGCAACATGTTTGGCAACAATAGTAGCTCGAACCAAGGTAGGTCTTATGTCAAGCGTACTGCTTGGATTACCAGTCTGGTAAGTTTCCCTCTTCTCTCAATCTTCTCACATACGTATGATCATTATGATAAAGGTTTGAAGATCACTTGGTTGTTGTTACCTTTAGTACAATAATAAAACTCTAAAATTTAGAAACTTGTGAACAATTCAGGATGACACTGACCATTCTAAGTAGATGGAAACAAAATTATTGGCTGTAGGAGTTGAAGGACCCATCTAAATGGTCTATTCATAAAAGGACAAAGCTCAAGTGTTAGAAATAACATGATAGTTGTCACCATATCTCGGAGTCGTCACCATACATTCTGTTTTTATTTTGCAACTTTATGTGTTTATCTAACTGATTTGGTGGGGCATTAGTATCGCCTTGTTGTCGCGAGGATGAAGTAGAATGATAGAGATCAAGCCCCATTATTTTAATTGAACTTGACAAAAAAAAATAAAAACAACACTTGGATAACAATATGTGTGTGTTCTCCATGTCTCCGTCGCATAAGATAGCATGGAACGCAGGATCCATGGGAACTATCATGTAATCTGCTGACAATGAGCATGCGCTTAGATTCAAAAGATCTAATCATGTCGTCGAGAGAAAAAATAAGAAAATAAGAAAGTAAAAAATAAAATAAAATAATAATAATAATAATAAGTGTATATATATTCAATGAATCAACCGCTGGGGACCTTGTATATACCAGATGAATTGATACTAGACTTAGAATTATGACCAGTGGGTGCGTATCTCAATCTAATAGGGTTTTGGCACGATATTCATACAAATATTCTAGGAAACACTGTCCCCCTTAGTCAACATGCCCACAATTCTATCTCCATATCCATCTTCTTAATCTATTCATGTGATTGTGGTTTGTTAAATTCCGAGTGTCGTGGTCTACTGTACGACTTTCTGAGTAGTGCTTCATTTTCTCATATATGAATTTTAGTACGCATGAGTGTGAACTCGTGTACATCAATTGGATTCAAAACAGGGTAAATCCTCCCATAGACAAAGAGTTTAGTAGCCAACTAAATAGCATGTTTAATGTCTATCCTCAATCATTCACAAGTAGCCAGAGTTTGGAATAAAGGTTTTATGGGTATATCTCTTGTAAACCCTCACGAGATAAAACTCATCCGATAGGGACACCTATGGGTTTAAAGGCTTGTTGCACACGCTAAGTGCAATCGCGATGTTCTCCTCGATAAATGTGACGTTATTTATAGCTGGGTTGTCTAATATGGTCGTTTCTATATCCTCGGAGACAGCATCAGGTGTGTGTTCACGGCTATGTGGTTGAGAGAGAAAAGGTGTTGACACGTTGATCTTTGGAAAAGTGAAGAAGCTCGCACAAGTTTTCAATTAGAAATATGGATTCCTAGTTTACTGGTTTTTCTGTAGTGGTGAAGCTCTCAATATTGTGAGGTGGAGAATCACAAGTCGAGAAATCTATCTCTGGCTCTATGGAGCCTCTGCCTCGTTCGAAAGCGCTACGACATCCTACTTCTTCTATTAATTTGACAAGGGAAGAGAACAGAGCACCTACCGTATCTTCCAGCCTTGTTAGAATTCTTGCTTGAGATTCTTGACCGCATTAGCTCAGCCAGAGTGATTGGGGTTTCAACCACTTCAGTAGTTCCGTTGGTGAGACGTGGGTTTATGACGCCATTGACTGCTGGAGAGGGGTTGTGCGCATCGCCATTGATATTGACAGGGGAAATGTACTATTGTGGTACTTTCTTTAGATTCGGAAATCAAAATCGTACAAGGCAAGCCTAAACCACGAAAGTAGCCGTTCTGCGCTGCTTCGGTCACAAGGAGAGAAAATGGGTTAATATTAGGGGAGGGAAGCTGATAGACATAATTGTATGTCTTATTTGAGCTTATCTTTTTATTGTTATTACTCAATTTTTCTATTAATAATGTTATTTTATTGTATTTGTAGGTATTTTTGAAGAATAATAATTATGGAGAAAATCAACTTAAAAAGTTATTTTATTGTCAGCAGTCATGCTCATATCCTTTCTCCTCGGAGTAATCTTCAGAAAATTCCACATATTTGAATTTTAGGGTTTCCCACCTTTGTCTATTTAAACATGCGGATGAGATTAACCATTTTTTAAACTTTCATCCTTCCCCAAAACTCAAAATAACCTTAATCAGCCTCGCTTCATCACTGCAACATGTCTGGCAACAATAGTAGCTCGAACCAAGGTAGGTCTTATGTCAAGCGTACTGCTTGGATTACCA
>JAJJMC010007942.1:485406-516548 GCA_023531435.1 Papaver californicum
CTTCTCACATACGTATGATCATTATGATAAAGGTTTGAAGATCACTTGGTTGTTGTTACCTTTCTAGATTTCTCGGGTTAAGAAGGTACCACAAAGACATATGATAAATAGGAGTTTCATGGAAATGGTAAGCCGGTTTCTTCCCCCTTTTTGAAATCGCCCCCCTCAAAGACATATAAGAAGGTACTGCTTTTCGAGTCTAAGAATTTTAATGGTTTTGTACTTGCTTGAAAGTAACATAGCATATTTAATGGCTAAGTATTAGCTCAAAAATGACTTATCGGAAGTCTGAGAGGCACTTGAGGCCAAATGTTGTACAGGGCTTCTTAAGAAAGGGCACCTATTAGAAAACCATGGCGTTAGACCAATATTGAGAAGAAGGGCGTATTTCTGAGGGAAGTAGCTAGCAAGGCTAGCACTTGCGCCCAAGTCAAGGAAGTACTTGCTCCAAAGTCAAAGAGGGACTTACTCCAAGGTCAAGGAGGGACTTACTCCAAGGTCAATGAGGGACTTGCTCCAAATTCAAGGAGGGACTTGCTCCAAGGTCAAGGAAGCTAGGTAAGTCAAGAAAGCTAGTGTCAAGATGTTAGTTAGCTGAGACGCTTACTCGAGGACGCATTGGATCAAGGATGTCCTTTCCCGAGGAAGCTTGCTCGATGACGAATTGGATCAGGGACTTCCTTGCCCGAGGACGCTTGCTTGAGGACGCATTGGCTCAAGGACGCATTGGGATTTTTCTAGGGACGTGCTTGAGCTAGTAGAGACGCATTGTCCATTAGGGACGTGCTTGAGCAAGGTAGGGGCACATTGGAGCTAGGACGTTCATGTGCTTTGTCTAGGGATGTGCTAGGAGCCAAATGCGTCATGGAGAAGACCAAGGGCGTCAAGGAGATTAGGGGCGCGGAGGCCATGGAGGCGTATAAGCCTTGGGGCGCATTTGGCGCTAGAATTAGGGTTAGCACTTTTAGTGCCAGGTTTGAGGTACCAAGGTAGTGATACGTTGGCTAAGGTCTTATTAGGCTAAAATGTGTTACATAAGACCATTTTTGGTTAGTTAGCTCTTCTCAGGCGCTAGGGTTTAGCGCTAGCTATTGTGGCTAACTGGTACCAATGCAGTGCCAAGCCAAATAGCTAATACTATCTTGGCGCTAATATGAGAAAAAGGCTAGGGTTAGCCTAGATGAGAAGTGTAATGCGTCTTTTATGGCATTGCTTCTTAGTTGTGGCGCATCCAAGAGGAGTAGCACATTATTTGTGGCTTATATTTAAGCAAAGTGCTATAATAGCATATTTAAGTTCAGAGGTGCAATTTGAGACGAGTTTGTTGTGAATGAAGCGTTAAGCTAAATTATTATTTTGGGGTTTAAGCATTAGCTATTCCCGAATTTGGTAGATGTTACCAAAACATCGATGCGCACTCGAGAAAAGTTCAAGGAATTCAACCGTGGAATTTTATGCGACTTGAGAATAGTTCGATATGGCATAAATATTAAAAGTATTGAGGAGGCTATAAGGCAAGTTTAGAATGTTTTTAATTGTTCATAGAAGACTCAAGTTTGCTTTAGACTAGTGGGAAACCCATCTAGGAGCTTGAGATTTATTACGTAGAGATTATAGACTATATTGTTAGCATGAAATGCCTATAGCCTTTTGTAGATACTGTATCCTCAATTCGCCTGCGGAATATAAGGAGGCAAACAATATTTTATGTTTTGAGGTGAAGTCAGAAGTATGCGCACAAGTATGTGTGGATATTTCTATGTTCCTGCAACTAGGAAGAACAATGATTTTATGATTTTAACCCTTGTTAAAAACTCACCATCTACATTTGGGTTCCCCTTTGAGTTGGAAATAGAGTTTTTATCCTAGAAGTATGAAGTAGTGAGAGGATTTGCTGTTCCAAAATTTCATGTGGACCTCTAATATAGAAAAAGTAAGGGCATATTGTTACAACAGAGCTGGTGAAGACTCATACTCCCATTCTCATAACACCCGTCGCATAACTCCTTCATGTTATTTATGAGATAGATGACGCGCTTCCGTATAGGTTACAGACTTGAAAATCCGGGAATGAGATGAGATGTTGACTACTTGTGAGGGCCTCTATTCCAACATAAAATGGTTACGTCAACATTTGGAAAGCGTCAGAGAGGCTCATACAACGGCTTTGGCATAAGGGAAAGCCTTGAAGGAAGAATCTTCCAAAATTGAAGAAATGACCTGAGATCTGCAGACTCGTTCAGAGAAGTATGATGAGAGATTGGGAAAATTGCATCATCACAATTACCCTCTACTCAGAGATCTGTTTTAGGCCATAAGATAGGTAGCGAAACATTCTTGTTATTATATTATATTTTTTTTTGGGTTTTGAATAGTTTGAATAAAGGATGTTTCAGATGAATGTAGTGGGTTTTGATTTGAAAGTTCAAATATATGTTTTGGAGTTATATTGAACTTGTGAGGGAAATGATGAAAGTGTTTTATGCATAATATGCCTTGAGCCATTTACCATTAATGAATGTTCCTACAACTTCTCCATTCATATTAACCAGCTAGTAATACCCACTCAGGATGGCCTTGGAGATTACATACGTCCCTTCCCACTTTGGAGTAAATTTCAGAGAAGATATATCTTGTCGAATATGCTTAGATGTTTTAAGTACCAAATCCCCTACTTGAAACACCCGTGGTTGTACTGTCTTGTCATATACCCTGGTGATCCTTTGTCGGTAAGTCTCTGTATATTTCTCCGTTATGGATCGTTTGGATTCGAGTATCTGATATTCGAGAATTGGGTATTTCATACTCGTCCCAATAAACCCCACTTGTTACTGCGATTCTGGATGATGGGATTTTAATTTCTACAGGCAGGATTGCATCAGCTCCATACACGACAGAATATGTGAGGTCCCTGTAGAACTCCTCGGAGAAGTTCTGTATGCCCACAAGGCCATACGCAATTGTTCGTGCCATGTCCTTGGATGGTCATAAATAATGCGACTTAGAATTCTGATGATAGTTTTATTGGTGCTTTCAGCTTTCCCATTTTCTTGAGGGTGGTATGGCGTAGAGAATACCTGTTTGATGCCATAAATTTTGAGTAGTTTTTGCACACATTTATTTCCAAATGGAATACTATTGCCCGTTACGATGTGCTTTGGTACCCCAAATCTGCATATAATGTGTTCTTTGATGAATGCCGATATTGTTGCTCCAGTCGTGCTTCTGAGGGGTACAGCTTCGACCCATTTGGTGAAGTAGTCAGTGGTGGTGAGTATGTACTCGTTTTGCTTTGACGAGGACGAATTGATTTTACCAATGAGATCCAGTCCCCATCTATAGAATGGCCAAGGGATTCTTACCGAATGAAGGGGAAGGCATGGTGTGTGGATAAGATTGTCGTGGATTTGACAATGGTGATATTTCTGAACGAATGAAGTTGCGTCGTCCTCCATGGTCGGCCAATAATATTTCTCATGGACTTGGAAAAATAGTTTTCTCTTGCCTTGGTGTTCACCTTCGTGCATTTCTTTCAGGATAATCTGGATGTCTTCTTCTGCCATACATCACAACAAATCTCCACCAAAGCTCTTTCGGTAGAGTATTCCTTCGTGAAAGATAAATCTTTTGGATTTTCGGATCAAGCTTGCCTCTTCCCTCTTTTCCTGGGTAGAATATTATCTTGAAGGTATATGATATACGACTCCCGCTAGTCCCTAGAATTGTGTATAGTTAGTACTTCTGACTGCTGCAGCGGGATATGACAATTAGGGCAAGATCCTTGCAACGATCGTGATTGAGCCTCCATGGTGGTCCAGTAATACCCAAGACGTTAAAGACGTCTGTATAAGGTTATTACTAGTGTATGAACGCATATGTCAAGGTGTACCTGACTAACTCGCCCTTGTGCCTCATTATCTCCCAGACATCTTGACAGAGATCCTTCTGAATTTCTATGATACAACATCCCATGTAATAAGAAGAAGTGATTTAATTATTTAAGACTGACCTTCCATTGGCTATACGAGTTGCTTAGCTCTTGGATGATATGCATCCCCCAGTCGTTGGTTTGTTCTTTATCATGCTTGTTCATCTAGGTCGAGGGCATGGTACGTCTCTGTACAATGAGGGTCGCTTCCGAGTATTTGAATTGGAGTTTCGAGGCTAGGGTTGCCAAGAAATCAGTGTGTTTGTTGTTGGCGCGCCCTGTATGTATGATTGTTGCCTCGGAAAAATGAGTTAAGAGACTCTGCGCCTCACCTTTATACAGGGCTAATGTTGTTTTCTTGAGATAATATATATCGTTCATCTGATTCACTAATAACTTCGAGTCTCCTCTTATTTCGAGACGTGCTTCTCCAGCTTGCTTGGATAGCGATATTCCTAGTAGGAAGGCTTCATACTCAGCAGAGTTATTGATGCATTTATAGTCCAACTTTAATGAATGTGAGAATACTTCACCAGTTGGCGAAACTAGCACAACACCGGCTCCTACAGTATTGTTGCTAGAGGAGGAGAGCCATCAAAATATAATACCCAGGCTTCTTCTTCGGCGAGTGAGATGTATAGGAATTCTCTAGGTACGTCTTTGTGTGTTATGGTATCATCTTCTCCTGGAAAAGCTGCAAGCAAATCTACGACCGCTTGTCCCTTTATTTCTTTTAGCGATAAACATGATATGTCAAACTCTGACATTTGTAGCAACCATTTTGCCGCTCGTCCTATGAGAGCAGATTTTGATAGTAAAAGGGTCATCCTTGGCCATCAACACTACTCTATTTGCTAGTAGATAATGCTGAAACTTATGAACAACATGCACCAAGGACAGGCAAGCTCTTTCAACTTTGGTGTATCTCAACTCTGTATCTCTTAATATATGACTGAGATAGTAGATGGGACATTCAGTCCCCATGTCTTCTTCTTGAGACAACAGGGCTCCTATGGCCACTTCACTGAAATTCGTGCATAGAAGTAGTGGTTTTCCCGAAGTTGGGGATTTCATAACGGCTGGTGATAACAACAATTGTTGAATTTGATGAAATGCCTTTTATTGTGTAGATGACCAAACAAAACTTGCCTCTTTCTTTAACAAGGGTGTAAATGAAGCAACAAATTGAGCTAGTCCAGAGATAAAACGTCGAATATATGATACATTACCCATGAAGCTTTTAAGTTCGCTTATAGTGCGTGGTGGCGATATAGTGGTGATTTTCTGTGTTTTGGTTGGGTCCACCTTGATCCCTTCTGTTGTTACCAGAAACCCCAGAAACTTCCTAGAGGATACACCAAAGGCGCACTTCAGAGGGTTCATCTTCAAATGGTATTCATGGCATCTCTCGAAGACCTGGCGTAGGATGTCTGTATGGGGTGCTCTTGTTTTGGATTTCACCACCACATCGTCGATATAATATTCTACTTTCTTGTGCATCATATCGTGAAAGTTTGTTGTCACGGCTCTTTGGTAAGTAGCGCCAGCATTTTTCAATCCGAAGGGCATCACTGTATAATGGAAGTTCTCGATAGGAGTTCGGAACGCGGTCTTCTCGGCATCGTACTCGTACATCTATATTTGATTGTAGTCACTATAGCCATCCATGAATGAAAACATGATATGTACACTGGTAGCATCCACGAGAATATAGATATTTGGGAGAGGAAATTCATACTTGGGACAGGATTTATTCAGGTTCCTGAAGTCCACGCAACATCTTATTTTTCCATTCTTTTTCTTGACGGGGACAACGTTAGCCAACCATGTAGGATGTTAGATAGGTTTGATGAAGCCTGGTGCTAGCAATTTATGAATTTCGATTTTGATTTGTTCCTTGACTTCGTGTCTGAACTGTCTGAGATGTTGCTTGACTGGTTTGGCGTCAGAAGCAATGTGTAAATGATGAGTGACCAGTTTGTAATCTAACTCTTGCATTTCTTCGTAGGTCCAAGTGAAGATGTTTTGATATTCATTGAGTAGATTGACAAGCCCCACTTTATCTTCCGGTGACAAGGCTAAGCTGATTGAAACTGGTCGTGGATTTTCTTCTGTTCCTAGATTAATAGTTTCTAGGGTGTCAGCCGTAGAAATTGTACCGTCTTATAATTTTTGCGGCACGTCTTGGAATTCCTCAAAGTATTTCTCCTCAATGTGGCTTCATATATGTGGGCGTGGAGACTCTTCGTAGGCCTCCCCTGTTAATTGCTAACAACGATTGCAGAGATAGTCCATTTTTTCATTGTCGTCACAACTAGTCACGAAACTATGACTTCTCTTAGCAGGTTGCGGATTTGTGACACTGGAAGTCCCATGGTGGTATCCATGGGGTCTTGAGGCTGCTCCCGATGATCCGGATTTTACGGCAAAGGTTAATGGTTCGTCTTTTATCGATGCGCAGTCTGGCAGCGACGTGTTGTAGACTTTGTTGGATGGTTTGACGGCATCATCATATGGTTTGAAGAAATCAACATTATATATTGGAGTGTAGGGTGAAGGAGATGTTGTTATGCATATGATCTTCCCGTTCAGTACTGCTTTCACGTATTGATGGTAGGTGGCAGGAACAACCTTGTTATCGTGTAGCCATGGGCGCCCCAGTATCATATGGTATTCAGTCTCTTTCGCAATGACATGGAATTTCACCTTGGATGCTATATGACCAACTTGTAAATTTAAATGAACATGGACATATAAATTAGTACGGTTACCTTCGAAATCCTTCATCACAATAGGGTATTGTATGATCTAATTTTATGGGACCTGGGCAGCTTTGAGCATCCTGAGTGTAATGACATTGGCATCTGCTCCTGTGTCTATAAAGGCCCTCTTAAATTCGATTTCCTTGATATGAGTAGTGACATACAAAGCTTGATGATGATTTTTCTAGTTCCAATCCCAATAATGTTGATGATTATTTTCCTATTCAAGAGGAAAAGGATTTAACTAGAGATACCATTGTTACAGATGGTGTAATATTTCTTTGTTATTATGAAGACGATGATAGTTTAGAGGAATCTGATGACCTAGAAATTATGGATATTGTGACTAGTCTTTCAAGAGGCACCCGAAATTCTAAGTTTGAGCGAAATTCGAGTTCTTTGTCTTTGAAGAATGCCCTCGATAAGTTGCAATTGAGTACTATTTCTTTCGAAAATTCAATGAAGCGGATGGGATTTGCTTTTCCTTATAGTGACCCAAATACCATTCTAGAAAGATCACGCAAGTTGTTGCGACCTAGTACTCCTTATGAACCTATTATGCCTCTAGAAGAGACCCTCAAGAAGTTAATTGAGAATACAAATAGGTTTGAATTAGAGACAAATGAAAGAATTGCAGCGAGGAGAATCGCTCAAAATGAATTTAATTGCCAAAATAATGTTTCCAATTTTACCCTTGATAATAATAATGAATATTTACCTAATTCAGATTACGAGGTTGAAATAGAAGACACTACTTATTTAGATAAGGTTTAATCATCTTCATATTATTATGATGAGGAGGATACTGTTAATGAGGAAATTGAAATCCGTAGTCATAATGATGAGGAAATTTTTGCAACAATTGAGGTTCACGATAATAATGATGTTTTTAGTTCCAATCCCAATAATGTTGATGATTATTTTCATATTAAAGAAGAAAAGGATTTAACTAGAGATATCATTGTTACAGATGGTGAAATATTTCCTTGTTATTTTGAAGACGATGATGGTTTAGAGGAACAAGTTTATTCTTTAGAGTCCAACGATTTGAAGACCATATTCCTTGAAAAAGATGATAGACTCGTAGAGATTTTAAATATGAGTGAGGATGCACCTACTGCTTATAACTTAGAAGAATCAATTGACCATTTTTCAGGAATCTGATGACCTAGAAATTAGGGATATTGTGACTAGTCTTTCTAGAGACACCCAAAATTCTAAGTTTAGGGGTGATTATCATTCTCCCTGTGCTTTACCTTTAACTCTTATAAAGATCCCTCACTTGGGACATGACATTTGTGCCTCAACTATTTTACAAGAGTATATTCATACACGTTTTCTCGAACCTAATAATGTCCAAAAAGAATTTCAATTGTTAGAGACCCATCCTCTGGTTGATGTGGTCTATCCAGGCGATAATACCAAGATTGAATTTTTTATCCCACCAAAAATATTTCTTCCAATTGTGGGAATGTTTGAATTTTAAATATGTCGGTTATTAAATTTTGAGACTATGCCTAATTACTTTAGGAGATTAGAATCGACACATTGGTTTAAGAATGACCACCACCTCCATTGTAGTCAACTGTGTGAGTCTGATCTAATTATAAGTTCTTAGTTGAGTTTTCCCAGACTCTTATACCTGATCCTTCAGATCCTACCTATGAGGAAATCCAGCCCATGTAAATATTTTATCTAGACCCTTTTCTAGAACCTGAACTACAACTAGGTGTAGTTATCTTAAACATAAAGGTTGTGCTCTGTTTATTCATTTTCTTGGCATGTTGCAGTTTCCTTTTATTTGTTGTAGCATTATTTAATTCAGATGTCCCACAGTTGTTCCGGCTATTGCTATATGATTTTATGAGGTGACTAATTCTTTCTTAGTCTGGCTGAACTTAGCACTTCTTGGGAGGTAATCCATGCTCATGCGACACGGTAATATCCTACCATAACTCTTTTCTTCAATTGGTAACAATTTATCCTTGTTCATGTTTTTAATCATTTATCCTTAGAACATTGAGGACAATGTTAGATTTAAGTTTGGGGGTAAGGGAGAAACTTTTAGTACAATAATAAAACTCCAAAATTTAGAAACTTGTGAACAATTCAGGATGACAATGACCATTCTAAGTAGATGGAAACAAAATTATTGGATGTAGGAGTTGAGGGACCCATCTAAATGGTCTATTCAGAAAAGGACAAAGCTCAAGTGTTAGAAATAACATGATAGTTGTCACCATATCTCGGAGTCGTCACCATATCACATTCTGTTTTTATTTTGTAATATGTGTTTATCTAACTGATTTGGTGGGGCATTAGTATCGCCTTGTTGTCGCGAGGATGAAGTAGAATGATAGAGATCAAGCCCCATTATTTTAATTGAACTTGACAAAAAAATATGAAAACAACACTTGGATAGCAATATGTGTGTGTTCTCCATGTCTCCGTCGCATAAGCTAGCATGGAACACAGGATTCATGGGAACTATCATGTAATCTGCTGACAATGAGCATGCGCTTAGATTCAAAAGATCTAATCATGTCGTCGAGAGAAAAAAAAAAGAAAATAAGAAAGTAAAAAATAAAATAAAATAATAATAATAATTTAAGTGTATATATATTCAATGAATCAACCGCTGGGGACCTTGTATATACCAGATGAATTGATACTAGACTTAGAATTATGACCAGTGGGTGCGTATCTCAATCTATTAGGGTTCATCTTGGCACGATATTCATACAAATATTCTAGGAAACACTGTCCCCCTTAGTCAACATGCGCACAATTCTATCTCCATATCCATCTTCTTAATCTATTCATGTGATTGTGGTTTGTTAAATTCCGAGTGTCGTGGTCTACTGTACGACTTTCTGAGTAGTGCTTCATTTTCTCATATATGAATTTTAGTACGCATGAGTGTGAACTCGTGTACATCAATTGGATTCAAAACAGGGTAATTCCTCCCATAGACAAAAAGTTTAGTAGCCAACTAAATAGCATGTTTATGTCTATCCTCAATCATTCACAAGTAGCTAGAGTTTGGAATAAAGGTTTTGTGGGTATATCTCTTGTAAACCCTCACGAGATAAAACTCGTCCGATAGGGACACCTATGGGTTTAAAGGCTTGTTACACAAGCTAAGTGCAATTGCGATGTTCTCCTCGATAAATGTGACGCTATTTATAGCTGGGTTGTCTAATATGGTCGCTTCTATATCCTCAGAGACAGCATCAGGTGTGTGTTCACGGCTATGTGGTTGAGAGAGCAAAGGTGTTGACACATTGATCTTTGGAAAAGTGAAGAAGCTCGCACAAGTTTTCAATTAGAAATATGGATTCCTAGTTTACTGGTTTTTCTGTAGTAGTGACGCTCTCAATATTGTGAGGTGGAGAATCACAAGTCGAGAAATCTATCTCTGGCTCTATGGAGCCTGTGCCTCGTTCGAAAGCGCTAAGGCATCCTACTTCTTCTATTAATTTGACAAGGGAAGAGAACAGAGCACCTACCGTACCTTCCATCCTTGTTAGAATTCTTGCTTGAGATTCTTGACTTCGCATTAGCTCAGCCAGAGTGATTGGGGTTTCAACCACTTCAGTAGTACCGTTGGTGAGACATGGGTTTATGACGCCATTGACTGCTGGAGAGGGGTTGTGCGCATCGCCATTGATATTGACAGGGGAAATGTACTATTGTGGTACTTTCTTTAGATTCGGAAATCAAAATCGTACAGAGCAAGCCTAAACCACGAAAGTAGCCGTTCTGCGCTGCTTCGGTCACAAGGAGAGAAAATGGGTTGATATTAGGGGAGGGAAGCTGATAGACATAATTGTATGTCTTATTTGAGCTTATCTTTATATTGTTGTTACTAAATTTTTCTATTAATAATGTTATTTTATTGTATTTGTAGGTATTTTTGAAGAATAATAATTATGGAGAAAATCAACTTAAAAAGTTATTTTATTGTCAGCAGTCATGCTCATATCCTTTCTCCTCGGAGTAATCTTCAGAAAATTCCACATATTTGAATTTTAGGGTTTCCCACCTTTGTCTATTTAAACATGCGGATGAGATTAACCATTTTTTTAACTTTCATCCTTCCCCAAAACTCAAAATAACCTTAATCAGCCTCGCTTCATCACTGCAACATTTCTGGCAACAATAGTATCTCGAACCAAGGTAGGTCTTATGTCAAGCGTACTGCTTGGATTACCAGTCTGGTAAGTTTCCCTCTTCTCTTAAGCTTCTCACATACGTATGATCATTATGATAAGGTTTGAAGATCACTTGGTTGTTGTTACCTTTCTAGATTTCTCGGGTTAAGAAGGTACCACAAAGACATATGAGAACTAGGAGTTTCAAGGAAATTGTAAGCAGGTTTCTTCCCCCTTTTTGAAATCGCCCCCCTCCTTTTTTTTTATTAACGTATTGTTGCTTGTTTGATTGTAGCAAGATATGGAGATTGGAATGTTGGGATTAAGGAAAATAAGGAATTTGTACCTGTGAATAACAGAACAGATGTTGATACTGGTTTTAAGAATTTTTTTAACATCATGGCTTCTCTTGCGAATGCTTACCTGAGTCTTCCCATGTATGATTACCCCAACGCCGGTGTTTTAGAGTGAAACAAATATACTGCAAGATGGTACTTTCAAGTAGGTTCGAGAGATCAAGCTCGAACAGGACGAGTCTAAACCAAGAAATGGTCGTTTACCTCCTGCTTCGATTACAAGGATGGAAAGGATTAGGGTAGGTATTAGGGAAGGGAAGCAAAGAAGGTTGAGAAATATCAGTAGTGTGCGAAGAAGAATGGATTCTCCTTTGATGAATCGCTAATTCTGTAGATTTTTGGTTTCTTCAGACTGATTGTGTTGTTGTCTTGTTCCTATTTGAATAGATGAGAATCCTCTATTTATAGTCTGAAGAGAATACATTGATTTTATCGTAATTCGTAGAAGTTAGGGAGAGGTGGAGAAGTTATGATTATGGAGATTGTAGTGGGGCGTTTCCCAAAAAGTAGGGAAGACCCACCTGACCACTACTCCTCATCCTCTCAATTGCTCTGTAACCGCCCATTACTTATTACCTTCTTGTTCGTGGAGGTGGTGTTACTACCCACAATGCCGTAGACCACCAGACCAATACCCCAATGAGAATCCCCCCATGTTGTATTTGATATCTTATGGAAATAATGGAGTTATAAGCCATTATGGTTTTGGTTAAGTCAAGTCAAGTCAAATGACTTGCTAAGTCAGTGAGACAAGTTGTGTGAATCACTGGATTGATAGTCATACTGATTAATATCGAGTCTAAGAATTTTAATGGTTTTGTACTTGCTTGAAAGTAACATGGCATATTTAATGGCTAAGTATTAGCTCAAAAATGACTTATCGGAAGTCTGAGAGGCACTTGAGGCCAAATGTTGTAGAGGGCTTCTTAAGAAAGGGGACCTATTAGAAAACCATGTAAGATTTGGTGTTAGACCAATATTGAGAAGAAGGGCGTATTTCTGAGGGAAGTAGCTAGCAAGGCTAGCACTTGCGCCCAAGTCAAGGAAGTACTTGCTCCAAAGTCAAAGAGGGACTTACTCCTAGGTCAAGGAGGGACTTACTCCAAGGTCAATGAGGGACTTGCTCCAAATTCAAGGAGGGACTTGCTCCAAGGTCAAAGAGGCTAGGTAAGTCAAGAAAGCTAGTGTCAAGATGTTAATCAGCTGAGACGCTTGCTCGAGGACGCATTGGATCAAGGATGTCCTTTCCCGAGGAAGCTTGCTCGATGACGCATTGGATCAGGGACTTCCTTGCCCGAGGACGCTTGCTTGAGGACGCATTGGCTCAAGGACGCATTGGGATTTTTCTAGGGACGTGCTTGAGCTAGTAGAGACGCATTGTCCAATAGGGACGTGCTTGAGCAAGGTAGGGGCACATTGGAGCTAGGACGTTCATGTGCTTTGTATAGGGACGTGCTAGGAGCCAAATGCTTCATGGAGAAGACCAAGGGCGTCAAGGAGATTAGGGGCGCGGAGGCCATGGAGGCGTATAAGCCTTGGGGCGCATTTGGCGCTAGAATTAGGGTTAGCACTTTTAGTGCCAGGTTTGAGGTACCAAGGTAGTGATACGTTGGCTAAGGCCTTATTAGGCTAAAATGTGTTACATAAGACCATTTTTGGTTAGTTAGCTCTTCTCAGGCGCTAGGGTTTAGCGCCAGGGAAGTTAGCTCTTTTAGCGCTATTGTGGCTAACTGGTGCCAATGCAGTGCCAAGCCAAATAGCTAATACTATCTTGGCGCTAATATGAGAAAAGGCTAGGGTTAGCCTAGTTGAGAAGTGTAATGCGTCTTTTATGGCATTGCTTCTTAGTTGTGGCACATCCAAGAGGAGTAGCACATTATTTGTGGCTTATATTTAAGCAAAGTGCTATAATAGCATATTTAAGTTCAGAGGTGCAATTTGAGACGATGAAGAAATCGTTGCTAAAAGGATGAAGATTCTGTGGCCAAAAGGTTGAAGATTCTGTTGCTAAAGCTTTTAATCTGTACAACATTTATTTTCAGTTTGCAACACTTACCTTGTAACAAAGAGTCTGTAGCTCCAATATACCGTTGCAGATTCGTTGCTTTTATTATTTTCTCTTCCTTTTCATCTTTCAAACACTTTTTGAGCCATGTATCAATCTTTTGAGGGTGTTTTGAGCGTGATGAGCTAAACCCAATCACTGGCACAATGGAGGAAGCCATATTTCATAATTGTTTGGTAAACATATTTAATTCTTTTACGAATTTTACATTAATTTAATTTGATTTATGGTTTTTATTAGTTGGTTGTCATTTAATTTGATGGATCATGCTTAGCTTAAGTGTTTTGATGGTCCATGCTTAGGATTTACAATCAATGTTTTAGAAATCTACTTTCGGCAAAGAATCAGAGTCATAACTTTTATCATATGAGTTGTAAATTATCTAGAATTAATGTATGAATCGCATGAATATGAATAATGGTAAAATCCTATGTCTCAGTTATCCTTAACAATGCTACCATCTTTTGTATATATATTTGCTAGTATTAGAAATTAAATCTAGAATCAACCTTCACAAGTCTTAGAGTTCGAATCTTTATTTACCACCATCTACAACTTCATCAATTTTTTGGCGCCGCCGACGCAGACTTATTTTTAGGTTAGGTTTTTAGATTTATTTTTGTTTTTCGGTTTAGTTTAGAATTTATTTATATTTATTTTCTCTTTTAGATTTTACTTGGGTATTTTTCTTGTCTTTATTGTGCAAGTGATTTTTTTTACAATTATTGTGGAAATTGCCTACCAAAGAAGGTAAGTAATATCACCCAATTTTTATTTCATTAATATTTTTTTAGATTTTTATTTTGTAAATAAGTAAATTAGGAAGTTGGGATATTTTTTGTACATATTTAGTTAGATATTTATTTTATTTTTAATTTTATTGTGTATATTAAAAAAAACACAAACGCACACACCAATTGCATCTTCCGGCACCGATATTAGGAAAACACGTGGAATAGTACACTGAACCTTCTGGGCATTATCAATCGAAATTCCACATGCCTTAGCCTTGTACCTTTGACCAGTCTTTGACAATAAGTATATTTACTAAGGTAACCTGAGCTTGCTATCTTATTCGACCTGCATTTTCACGTGCATTTTAGCAAAAAAAAATGTCAAACTGGTATTACGATAGCCAATACAATGAATATCCGATTGAGTATCAAAAAAGACATTACCCGTACTATGACTATAGTGTGGATAGTACTTGGGACAACTACCAACCTTCAGAATTTTATGGTTCATACCATAGTAAACCCAATTACTATGCGTACGCGCACCAGTCATATGAACGGGAAAATGAGCGAAATTCGAGTTCTTAGTCTTTGAAGGATGCCCTCGATAAGTTGCAATTGAGTACTATTTCTTTCAAAAATTCAATGAAGCGGATGGGATTTGCTATTCCTTATAGTGATCCAAATACCATCCTAGAAAGATCACTCAAGTTGTTGCGACCTAGTACTCCTTATGAACCTATTATGCCTCTAGAAGAGACCCTCAAGCAGTTAATTGAGAATACAAATAGGTTTGAATTAGAGACAAATGAAAGAATTGCAGCGAGGAGAATCGCTCAAAATGAATTTAATTGCCAAAATAATGTTTCCAATTTTACCCTTGATAATAATGATGAATATTTACCTAATTCAGATGACGAGGTTGAAATAGAAGACACTACTTATTTAGATAAGGTTAATCATCTTCATATTATTATGATGATGAGGATACTGTTAATGAGGAAATTGAAATCTGTAGTCATAATGATGAGAAAATTTTTACAACAATTGAGGTTCACGATAATAATGATGTTTTTAGTTCCAATCCCAATAAAGTTGATGATTATTTTCCTATTAAAGAAGAAAGGATTTAACTAGAGATATCATTGTTACCGATGGTGAAATATTTCCTTGTTATTATGAAGACGATGATGGTTTAGAGGAACGAGTTTATTCTTTAGAGTCCAACAATTCGAAGACCATATTCCTTGACAAAGATGCTAAACTCATAGAGATTTTAAATATGAGTGAGGATGCACCTAATGCTTATAACTTAGAAGAAGCAATTGACCATTTTCAGGAATCTGATGACCTAGAAATTAGGGATATTGTGACTAGTCTTTCTAGAGACACCCAAAATTCTAAGTTTAGGGGTGATTATGATTCTCCATGTGCTTTACCTTTAACTCTTATAAAGATCCCTCACTTGGGACATGACATTTGTGCCTCAACTATTTTACAAGAGTATCTTCATACATGTTTTCTCGAACCTAATAAAATCCAAAAACAAGTTCAATTGTTAGAGAACCATCCTCTGGTTGATGTGGTCTATCCAGGCGATAATACCAAGATTGAATTTGTTTTCCCACCAAAAATATTTCTTCCAATTGTGGGTATGTTTGAATTTCAAATGTGTCGGTTATTAAGTTTTGAGACTAAGCCTAATTACTTTAGGAGATTAGAATCGACACATTGGTTTAAGAATGACCACCACCTCCCTTGTGGTCAACTGTGTGAGTCCAATATAATTAATTTTGAGGATCCACAATTGTTCAGGTTATTATTATGTGCTTCTAAGTTCTTAGTTGAGTTTTCTCAGACTCTTATACTTGATCCTTTTGATCCTACCTATGAGGAAATCCAGCCCATGTAAATATTTTATCTAGACCCTTTTATAGAACTTGAAACTGAACTAAAACTAGGTGTAATTTTCTTAAACATAAAGGTTGTGCTATGTTTGTTCATTTTCTTGGCCTGTTGCAGTTTCGTTTTATTTGTTGTAGCATTATTTGATTCAGATGACCCACATTTTTTCCGACTATTGCTATATGATTTTATGAGGTGACTAATTCTTTCTTAGTCTGGCTGAACTTAGCACTTATTGGGAGGTAAGCCATGCTCATGCGACACGGTTATATCCTTCCTTATCGCTTTTCTTCAATTGGTAACAAATTATCCTTGTTCATGTTTTTAATCATTTATCTTTAGAATATTGAGGATAATATTAGATTTAAGTTTGGGGGTAAGGAAGAAACTTTTAGTACAATAATAAAACTCAAAAAATTTAGAAACTTATGAACAATTCAGGATGACACTGACCATTCTAAGTAGATGGAAACAAAATTCTTGGTTGTAGGAGTTGAGGGACCCAGCTAAATAGTCTATTCATAAAAGGACAAAGCTCAGGTGTTTGAAATAACATGATAGTTGTCACCATATCTCGGAGTCGTCACCATATCACATTTTGTTTTTATTTTTACAACTTTATGTGTTTCTCTTACATATTTGGTTGAAGAAATCGTTGCTAAAAGGTTGAAGATTCCGCGGCCCAAAGGTTGAAGATTCTGTTGCTAAAGCTTTTAATCTTTGCAACATTTATTTTTAGTTTGCAACACTTACTTTGTAACAGAGAGTCTGTAACGCCAATACACCGTTGCAGATTTGCTTTTTTTTTTATTATTTTCTCTTCTTTTTCATCTTTTAAACACTTTTTTAGTCATGTACCTATCTTTTGAGGGACATATTTCATAATTGTGTGGTAAATATATTTAATTCTTTTACGACTTTTGCATTAATTTAATTTGATTTATGGTTTTTATTAGTTGGTTGTCATTTAGCTTGATGGATCATGCTTAGCTTAAGTGTTTTGATGGTCCATGCTTAGGATTTACAATCAATGCTTTAGAAATCTACTTTCGGCAAAGAATCAGAGTCATAACTTTTATCATATGAGCTATAAATTATCTAAAATTAATGTATGAATCACATGAATATAAATAATGGTAAAATATTATGTCTCAGTTATCCTTAACATTACTACCATCTTTTGTATATATTTGCTAGTATTAGAAACTAAATCTATAATTAACCTTCACATGTCTTAGAGTTCGAATCTTTATTTACCACCATCTACAACTTCATCAGAAGCAAATAAAGTTGAAGGAATTTGTGAGTTGAATTGTGTATAGAGATGGAGAATAACAGAGCTGTGAGAATGATCAGCTGTTTTGTTTCTGAACTGGGCTAAGTAGCCTATTTATAATAGTTGGGAATACATTTGTTTCCTTGTAAAGTAGTGGAGGTAGTGAAGAGATGGTGAGGTGGAAGTCGTGGGGATAATGGTATAACCACCTTGGAATCTTCGGGAAACCATTACTTCATTAACTGCTTCAGCCTTACCACCACTTTATAACTTTCTTATCATGGGGTGTTGCCACGCCCCATGTTGTTGTAACCACCAGATCAATACCCATGAAGAATCCCCTCATATAATATATTTTGATTTCTCGTAAGAGTTAGTGGAGTCATGGACTCAAAGATGTGAGTTTATTGTAAGACGCTGCTATTAGTGAATTTGTGCCAATCATGGCAAGAGCATATTTGTGGCATATTTGGAACATGTAAGTTGTGCTAGCACGAGCAAGTAAAAATTATGCTGTCACGAGCAAATGAAGATGGTGTTAGCATAAGCAAAGGTGGAGAGGCGTGCAAAGGTAAGGGAGAAGAGTGCTAACGCTGGCTCTAAGGCTGCTAGCAGCGTAGGCTGAGACCCCTAGCGCAAGCGCTGATGCTAGCTGTCGCTAGCGCCCCTGGTGCTTGTTTGGCGCGTGAGCATATGGACTTTGTTGGCTTTTTTTGGCTTTTTCTTGGCCTTTTGGCACATATGTGTGCCACTCATTGGTGTTTTGGAGTGTGTCTAGGTCTTGCTAGGACTAGCACTTGCTGGTGTCGTGGCCATTGCCTATGTGTCATTAGCCTTGGCATTTGGTAATGCTATGACCATAATTATGGCTTATTTAGGGATTCTCAGTCGCATGAGATTTAATTATTTAGCATTTGTGTTTATCTTTGTGAAGTGCATACAGAACATATTCAAGAGATTCAGTCGTGAAAGTTTGTAACTTAAAGTAATGCTTGATGTGACTCTGCAATTAGATGGTATGCATCTAATTAGCGTTTTTATTCAGATATGGCATAACCTCTATTATGAATGTTCGTGATTTTGTATAATCAGTATATTTTGGTTAATAAAAATAGTTTGCATGGATACACATGAAATAACGAGGATTTAGTTGAGCGTATCTTTGAAATTTCGATGTGGATATATATGCAAAAGATCTACAAGGCTAATTTAGCCAGGAGATGAATATATCCCTTCTCAATTTTCTTGCAGAATGTAGGATAAGAGTATGTATTCATAATCCTGATGCGAGCCAGAAATTTATACATATTTATTTCATGCTTCTGCAGCTAGGAGAAAAGCAATATTATATTTTTCTCCCTTGTCAAAAACTCACCATCAACAATAGTTATTTTTTCTAACCTAATTAAACCGAAGGGTTTTTTGGAGATTTTAAACTTAAAGTTAAACTATACAGTGAAGACAATGGTTAAAGAAACATTATCCATCACTACATATAAGATCAATTAAGAAATCAGATTTATCTTCTCATTTATTTTTTACCAATAACCTTAGAATATTCCATCAAGAGGATACTATGAGATTTTCTTTATATCATCAAGTGGTGCATGCTAGTAAAGGTATAAATTGGTTCGTACAAGCACGAGCATAGCCTAGCCCAGCATGTTGATGCAAGAGCCACTCCAAGAATTCTTTTCTCCAAACAACCTGGAGCAAGAGCCACTTAGGTTTAATTCGTCGAAAGAAATGGGTTTTGTAAATTATGTCATTAAAAGCAACCTAGCGCAAGATCCACCCATGTTATGCTATACATGCATTTATATGACAACATTCCATTGTCAATAACTACAGTATGCTACTTATTATTGGTGTTTTCGATGATTAAATATCTCCAAACCCTAGTATAACTTTTGATATGTACTCGTGCTCATTCAATTGGCCACTTAAACAAACAAAAAAAAATCATGAAAACTTTTGTATGTAGTAGAACACAAACGATATCTAAAGAAATCATAAAGAATAAAACTTACTTTATTTATTGAATCACACATCATGTCTAAGACTTCAAAATCATCCTCAACCAACAAGAAAATTAATTATTCATAGTTTTACTAAAGCCTGCGAAGATATACATAGAAAGAAAAAGAAAAATGTGTCATAGTTTTCTTCTTGAAGGGCAAACTAATCTTCTTGCTCCTAGATGTATTGTTGTGTGTTCTTTTGAGTCTTAAATGTTTTCTTATATATCTCTTACAAGTATAGGTCTTATAATTTTGTTGGTCCATGCTTCCTAAAATTAAAATCCAAAATTGCACATAAAAACACCTTCCAAAATCGGCTATGTCACAGTTTCAAGAGATGGCCGATTCTAGGTCTTAAAAATTGCCTTTAACTGCTTGTTAGAAACAACTAAGTCTTGGGACAAAACCTTGCTGATTCAAGAACCGAAGAATCATGAAAATATTTAAAAAATTACAGAAAGACAATCGTCAAGGTTTTAGGTTACCCGATTGTTTTCCTAAATTTGCACTTCAAACTTCACTTCTAAGAACAAATTTGGGTACCTTGTTATGGATGACCTAGATAAATACTCTCATGGATATTAGATATTCAATTTAAGTGTTTTTCCTTCTAAAATATTCACTTTGGGCCGAAACGAAGGCATTCCTTTGTGTTTTAGTTGATTGATCCATTACGCCTTTAAAACTAGAAAACCAACGTAATAGCACAACAAATGCATGAAAAATAAGCCTAACTCATTGTTTTAGGGATCACTGTTACACTTAGCATGTGAAATAAGCCTTTAAGCCCCTAAGTAACCATAATGAACGAGTATAGTCTCATGAAGAATTACGGTGAACCCTTTTTGGGCACGTGGCGTTAATATGACATGAAAACCATGGGATTATGAAAAACAATTTTTAACTTTCAACCCTTGGATCTAGCCACATGATTTTCCATAACCAATTTAGAATTATGGAAGGAAATAATGTGAAAAGATAAATTGGCGAACTATTAAGAAGACATCATTTAGGAGATCATATAATTTTAGAGGATCTCTTAGATAATGTAAATAATTCTACTTTATAATTTTATAATTTATAAACTTTAAACTAGGTTTGAAAATATTTTTCCCAGGATTTTCATCTCTTTTTATTTTAGGATAATTCAAAGAGAAATTACTCCACCAACAGGCTTTGTACATATAACCAACTAGTTGTATATATAATTTCAGAACAATTTAAAGAGTTGTGGTTGAAAGCTGTATAAAGCTCGAACTCTAGAGCTTCTAGCCCCACTTGAAAGAATATAGACCTAGGAATTACTAGTTAATCCACTTTTGTTGACCCATTTAATGACTGGTCCTCCATTGGAGTTGGTTTAACCGGTGGTCCAAAAACATGTTTTTGGATCAATAAAAAAATTATCTACAGGTCCACAGCACGTGTGATGCATGATGTATACTTTTTTAAAATTCCAGAGATGCCCCTATGTCTTACGAATACTATATTTTTCATGTGTTTTCCATTTCTCTCTTAATTTCTGTCTCGAAGGAACGATGAAAATTTTCTTTGAGCTTCGACGAATTTGAATTCAACTTCGGTTGATTGGGTTAGTAAGTTGATTTACTTATTTGTTTATATAATTTATGTTTTTTCTTTATTTTTTTTCTTATGATGATTTTTTTAGGGTTGTTTGGGTACGATTCCGATCTAAGATCTAAATCTCTTGATTCCGCAGACACAAATTCTGATTGTACATTAAACCAAAGTTATTCTGATTGTACATTAAACAATCCTCGGATGTGCACTTGTATTTTAAATATTTATAGGGTTCAGATTGTAAATAAGGATTTATATATGTTTTCTGGGTTTTCTAGAGGTTAATTCTGATATGTGGGTAGTTGATGCTTGAAAAATAAAAGTTATTTGGATATTTAGATGCATAATCATAGGAACTTGAATTTGAGTATTTATTGGGGAATAAAGCAACTTGTAGCTACAAATATTTTTATCTAGAAAGTTGGTAGTACAAAGAGGCCAGGAAAATTAGAATAAGTAAATGGATTTAAAAATTGGTTAGATTTTCACTTAGTACATATCAATATCTACTAGGTTTTCACTCAGTACGTATCAATATCTACTTTATTTTTTACTTGCTACATATCAATATATGCTAGGTTTTTACACAATGCATATCAATATCTACTAGGTTTTCAAATATTCTTTTCTTTCGGTACATGTGTATATATAATACAGTTTTTCATTTTTTATTGAAATGTATAGATGAATTGTAAATATGAAGCTCATCTATGAGATACTAATTGAATATTTTCTTGATGCTCCATATTCATTGAATCTATTATTCATTGTATATTTAGTGTATTTGAAGGCTCCATATTATTTCAATTATTATATACTATAGTAGCAACCTTTATGGAAATGATAATCAGTTGATTACTGGTTTTAGAATGATCTATTTTGAACTGTTTAAATCGCGACTAGCTCTTTACATTAATTTTTATCCTACCAATTCCTCATATGTGGTACTCATATGCTACTTGTATATACTGTAGAGAGAGCTTCACACCATAGAGAAAAAAAAGGTGAACACAAAACAAAAAGGGGTTGATTTACCGTTATATTTCTTGATTTGTAGCTGGATTGGATTGTGCAAATCACGGTTCAATTAGTTTTAATTTGCATGGCTAAATGTTTTTCGAGTATAACAGTTTGGGATGTCTCGATTGTTTACTAGCTCAAACCATGTTCAAGCAAGTTTGTAGCTTTAAAATGCATGACATTTTCTTTATAGCAACCCAAGACAGCCGTTCAGTACTAATATCAAACGGTTTTCATTTGTGATATATTTTGACTATTTGATTCATGTTCCTACTTCCAGGTAACCTACAGTGTTCCAAACCAGTAATATATGCAAAATTGGCATTCAAGGGTCTGCATTTGTGGAGCTTGGGTTTCTTAAGGGAGTTGGACCTGTATACTCAATGGTCTAAGCTTGTTAACATCTCACCACACTAGATTCTATGCCTTTGATAGGTAACTGTATTCCTCTTTCTTAATAATAATAATAATAAATCTCCTTTCATTAGAGGTGCAAATCTCTAGGATGCATGTCGATATATCTTTGGTCTGAGTGCATTTGATTTTTCACGGTGCTTCTAATATTAATTCTACCTACTTATGTAATGTATTTGAATGGAGTTCAACTATTCAACTCCAATTTGATAGTATTAACATCTATTTGGAACTAATCACAATTATTATTTAGAGTACATATATGTACTAGTATTTACTTAGTACATATCAATACCTAATATTTTTTCGCAGTAAATATCAATACCTACTAATTTGTTTCAGTACATTTTGTAAATGTACTGTGATTTTTTTTTATGATTTTTTTTTGTGATTTTTACAGTGTAGATGATTAATACTTTTTAGAGGGGTCGAGGGGGAAGCACCCCATCGTAAACAAAAAATTTAGTAAACTTAATGGTATGTTTTCAAGATCCTATGTTTCTAAGTCCTTAATGGTTAAATTTTGACTCTTGATAATTTTGATTCCGTCTTTGGCAGTTTTCCTTGGAAAGAGTTGGATGAAATGGAACAAGCTATGGTGGAGTTTGAAAAAAATCTCAAATTCAAAGAAGAAACAACAGTTGCATCTATGGTCTCTGGAGATGCAGCATACAAGTCATTGAGGTTAGCAAACTGGCGGGAATCAAGGCTAAGAGAAAGACTGGAGGAATTATCTCATCAACTTGAAGAGTTTGATACTCAGTACATATCGATATGTACTAAGGTTTCACCCAGTACATATTGATATGTACTGTAGGATTATAGACAATATACAATTGCAAAGAAGAAGACACGAGGATAACCACAAAAAATTATGTTGTATGTCTAAATTTCCCTCTCTTGGTTTCAGCTTGATTAATATTTTTTGTCAGGGTGAAGTTTTACAATTCTAAACTTGGGGATTATACACCTCATATTATAACATTACTGTATTTCTTCATCCCGTAGAGGAGTCGAATCTATGACATTGCGTTTATATTAATGACACGTCTTTTCAGTTTGGAATTTCGTTGAACTTGTTTTCCCAGTTTTAAGTAATCAAATTGTTTGAGAATAGACGCGAAGGGATAATAGTCCAGCATTATGCACTACATTTGTGGATTGTATATGTATATCTACCTGTCCATGTGACCTTATCCATTTCCTATTCAATATATCCTTGTCAGGAACCTTCATGTCAAAGTTTAAGGTTTAATAAGTTGGTTCTTCCTTTATTTTTCTCCGAGCACCATGGACGGATACTCTGAAAATCAGCCACTTTCAGTATCTATTTCAGAATCAACGAACACTAGAAAAATCTTCAAAAAGGAAAATGTAAACCCAAATCATTTTCATCGATGAATAAGTAAAAATAAAATGTAAACATGAATTTACTTTTCCCAAGAGCTCCTAGGAACAAGATACTAAAAGAAAGGCATAAGGTGTATCAAAAGAGAATCACAAAACTATACAAAACCAAGAGACAACATTAGATGTTTTAGAATAACTCTTCATTATCTAGTTACAAATATTTAAGCAAATAAATGTTTAAATGACCGCTACAACCATTAGTTTCTTCTACCACACTGGCCCCACTATAACATCACCATCACCACCTTATTCACATCCTCTAACACCATATCCACGATCATGGCCTGAATCACCACATGGTTTGACATACCACCTCTGATACCACCTCATATACCAAGATTTATATCCTTCAAATGCTCTTTGTATCCTGTTCACTACTAACAATTAAGAGTTTTTAATGTTCTTTCAAAATAAAACAAGCATTGCAAAAGTTTAAAATGGAACCACATTGATAGGCTATATATATAAAATGGCATTCAAGCATCAACAAATCATTATGTCCTTTAATATGTATTGTCGGATCATACATAAACTAGGTTTGCGTAAGGAGTAATGTACATTCAAGCATAAACTAGCTTTCTACCCAATACACATTGATATTTACTGTATCAACGATAAGTACTGTATAAATATATACTACATGTTTTTATGTTGGTATTCAAGCATAAACTAGGGCTATGAGTTTACCTAGCACATACTGATATGTGTTGCATCAATGAAAAACTTTTTCCCTAAAAACAAATCAATATGTACCGTATGATCATATTTAAGCATAAACTAGGGGTTTTACGATACACAATGATATGTACTGCATTTACGAATCACTTTTCCCTATGTACATATCGATATGTACTGTAGGATCATATTCAAGCAAAAACTAGGTGGTTTATACAGTGCATAAGGATATATACTGCATCTACAAATCATTTTTCTTAAAGTGCATATCGATATGTACTGTAGGATCATGTTCAACCTAAACTAGGAGTTTTTACAGTACATAATGATATGTATTGCATCAACCAACAAAAATGATATGACAAGTAATAATGATAAACCAGAACAAATTTTCAAGCAATGAATCATAAAAATTAAAAAGAATCACTAAGAGGAACAATATTTCAAAAAGATTAACCCTAAAATCTAACGACGAAATAAACCAGTACATCGGATTTCAGCACAGTTAACCATAAAACACTATAACGATCAAATAAACTAACAATAGATTTCTCAAAAAATCAAACTTCACAACAATAAACCTTAAAACCTAACAAGAAATGAACCCATGAATAAAATTTCAACAAAGTTTACGCTAGTATGTTGCTATAATCAGCAAACGTGAACCCTAAAATCAAACACCATCCAACAAAATTTACCATAATAAACCCAATTTCACTCTTAATCATCCTTAAACCCTAACAATTTCAATAAACCCTAGAAAAATACAAATCCAATAAAATTAAATCAAATCAAAACAGATCAACGAAATCAACAAATTACATGTTTATACATTTTCTTCCTCGTTCTATCAGCAGTCTCTATAACAAACTCCATCGAGAAAACATTAGCCAATTTGGCTCCATAACCATTCCTCCCACCAGTAGTCATCTTCTCCGCATCATCCTAATTACTACTCGTCAACAAATGAATAAACAATTAACATTTTAGAAAGAGTTGAGGGAAAAGAAAAACGGCGTATAGAAGAAAAGGAAAGAGTGTTTTTGGTTCACACGTTTAGGATGATAGGTATGTTAATCATTTTCATGTAATAAACTATTTTTGGACCTTTCATTAAACAGTGTTTTCTGTTGGACCTTAGCTTAACTACTAGGTAGATTTCAGGACCAACTAATAAATCTCCCATATAAATATTGGGTTTTGAGATCTTTTTGGTGTTTTTCACCGTACATAACTTGGGGTGGGTGATGAACACCCATAGCTAATAACAAAACCCTAATATTTTTTTCACGCCGTTAACCATCTACCGTCTCTTTATATTTCTCTTCCTATTCTTCTTCTCTCTTTTAATTGCATCTTCGGTAGCTCAAGCGTTGGCTCATCCCTTTATCTCGGGCAAGTAGATTTTCTGACTTCAGAATACTATTTAGCTAAGATCCACGCATGTTATCATCTTGCTTTAATTTTATTTTTTTGCTCGATTTTTTTTTCTGTAAAGAATAGAAAGAAGCAGGTGTCCAATTATCACACCTAAGTATGCACAAATATTTCGTAGTTGTGAACATCTTTAATCCACAAATTCTAATTGTCTTCAAATAAAGGAACTGAAGAAAAACTTTCAACCATACTTTTCAACGTGTAACGAGGTAACCTTAGAACACATGAACTTCAACAATGGACTCATCTTTATATGAGATCAGTTGTTGACTCATCACTGTGAAGGCCAGTGATCAGCTTGGAACACCAAAATTTTGACATTCATATTGGCACATGCTTAGTAGATGCCCAGGTTTGATCATGTTGATGGCCACATTAACGATGATGACAGGATCAGGATATCCTTTACTTACTTTTATATTTAACTCTGTAACCACTGAGAATTTGTTTGTCTTATTCTTTGCTGTTCTTGGTCAAGCATGGAAATGTGATTTCTGTAGACTTTCTCCTTTAGAAAGAAATTTGACGCCGATTGTAGATTGATATTCATTTACCTGACAGAATGGTGTTTTAAGTTTCTTTTTCTTCACTGAATTGTTGATATTAGTTTACCTGATAGAATGGTTGTTTGAAGGCACCAAATATTATAACTTCCCATAAGGTATGCTTGAATGGTACTTGGGCAAATACGGATGGGGCTATGCCTGTTCTTGCTACAAAGGATATCACTTTAACATCTCAGATTGCGTTCCCGATGAGAGAAAGCTTTCCTCAGAATACGTTATACAAGATTTTTATTGGTAAGTAGTTAACCAGAACTTATATATACGAAAGCCCGGCCGATCTATATTAGGGGATCATTATATATATAGGACTCTTATAGGCAGCAGTCGATATGAAATGATTTAAGTAGGAGCTGACAATTCTCAGTTATCATAGATTGTGCACGACTTGGTTAATTATATAAAAACAGTCATTAGAATTAATGGTGTTTTATCGTTTTTATTGTTTTAAGATTTAAGAATTGGGGTCTCTCAATAGTGGTTAGAAGTTGAAAATAATTAATGTCTTTATTTTTCAGTTTTAGTGATAATGATGGTTTTTCTTATTTCTTACAGTCGTAATTTTGATCAATGGACGTCTGGATAAACTTATCAAATAGCAAAACTGCCAAAGACTGATATGTTGGGAGCGGATTCAACAGGTAAATATGTCTACATTAATTTGACCAGTTTACTATGTGAATGCTCATGATGCCGTTACCCTAAAAATTACGAGCATAATGTCTACAAAAAGCAAATGAACCTCTTCGGAAACATAGATTCCTTTTGATAAGTCATTGGTGCATCATGTTTTTCAGCTGCAAATGAGAACATCAATGGGTACAGCTTCTCACTGTAGGCTAGAATTGTCAAATGCTGGACAAAAGAAAATCCATTTGACCATGCGTGTACTCACAGCACACTGGTGTTATTAGTGCTTTACATTGTGGAATGAGAAGAGAGGTGTGGGATTTATTTGGTGATCATAAAGATGCATTGTCTGATTTTCTTCTATTCCTCTTATTGAATATGTTTTGTGATTAACATTTTTGGTAGTTGCCCCATGTTACAGATTTGGTGCCCTTAAACAACCAAAGTTATCTGTAAAACATCAATTTTCTGTTGCCTAGGTAAGAAGTTGAGGCATGACACATGACAAATGTTCTCTTTTCAAATATATTGAAGATAGATTTTTTAGAAGGTTTGTTGAAGGTTTTCTAGAAGACGCTGTTGTTGCCCCACAAAGCGGAGTCACGTCGAAACGAGAGGAGTTGGATTTTATGACCACCAAATACGTTATCGGTATGAATAGTATGATAATCTCTTCTATTACCCTTCCATATGGAACTCGTATGCATGTTCTAATTTGTTATTGATTTCACATGGGAGGTATTCATTCCAACTAACTGTTGTTGCACTATATTTTCTGATTTTCTTTTTGATCCAGGTGCGACCAGTTTGTATCCCATAAACAGCTGATTTCATAGGTATTAATAACTTTAAAAGGTTTCAATTGATTATTGTTTTTAAATTTTGTTTTTAGTTTAAAATCTTTGATAATTTCCAAAGATTGCTTGAGCATGGGTATAATTTTCAATTAATGTTTTAACATAGGAATTAAAACTTAAAAGTCAAATCAGGCCCGTGCAATGCACAGGCTAAACACCTAGTAGTTCAATAAAAAGGAATCCTAAAGATGACTCCATCCAATTTTCTATGATTAAGGAGATTTTGTTCTAACTCGTCAAGAGGATGCCTTCGAACAACTTGCACGTAGGAACTTAGTGACATAGTGATGCTTATAGTGAAAATCCGCATTGCGCACCTATAAATAACTGATCTATATAACTAGCTAGTTTTAGCTTAGTGTCAAGTAAGGCAATTACTGCTTCAAATTCTACCCAAACTATGTTAATTAATCCTGTACTTTAACAACTCAGGAAAAATGCTATCTAGCATGGTGGTGTAGGCTGGATATTAGTGTAAACTGTCAGCTAATAAACAATGTTAGAATTGATATTTAACAAGATGTCTCATCATATTAGACATGTAAAATGTAGTGAATTGGCAAGAGACTAGTGAGAAGTAGCCGTAGCCACAAGCAAAGCAAGGATAGATACGCGTGTATAAGCTGCAATGCTGGATGGATCATGGATGTAGTTTCATTATCATGTGCCACCGACGATATTGTACAGTGAATACCCTATATATATTCTATCTATCTACAATTCGGTGATCTCTTATGTATGAGAATAGTTATAAGTTTTTAAAACCCTAAACCTTAGACAAGTCGCATGTGATATTGTGGGGGGGGAGGGGGTTTAGCTTTTCTTGTTCGTAACATCTCTGTATTCTATATTATTTTATCTTAGCTGGCTATTACTCTTGTTGCATTGTTAAAAAAACTAATATTTAGGTTTCTCTGTTATCTTCTTTTACGCTATGAATAAACAAGATTCAAATTCAACTATGAAGTCGTTTGTTTTGTAGGGTGGATCCGTATACATATCTACAACCTGACCCCTCGACAAACAACCACTAAAATCTGACACAAGCTATATATATATACACATATTCCTAATCCTAACATAGAAATCAATCTGAATCCCCCAATTGTGATGATCATAAAGTGATTCAATCTGAATCCCCCAATTGTGATGATCATAAAGTGATTCTGCAGTGTGTAAATTAACTAATAAGCTAAATCGATTAACCAACTATTAATTTATAATTGGTGAATTATTAGAGTATCTTAAACACAAAATTATTAAATAATGATCTCGATAAATTTATATATATATATGAAGAAGGGATTCTTGACATGATTATACAAAACTATTTTTATATTGTGTTGTTGTTTACTCCGTAAAGCTTAAATTAGAACTAATTATAATATATATTTTTAATAGAGATGTAAAATGTGCTGATTTATCACAATCCAGTTCACGAAATAACATGTCTAGTGTGTCGTGTTATGTTGTGTGAGAAATTAATACGTGTTGTATTGTGCTATGTAAGAAAAATAGACATGATACGTAGTGATGATTGTGCCGATACGTATTGTTATAGAAATAAGTCGATATAAAAGAAATAAAATATCAAGAATTTGTTAGAATAAAGACTCTTTTGTGAAATTTACATGAAATTTGATATATTATACCGGGTTGTGTAGAGCTTTATGCATGTTATAACGTGCTTCGTTAGCGTGTTGTACTGTGATATGCTTCGTATTTATTTGTACCACTTATTGTGTTGTGTCACTGTACCGATTAGTTTGGTCCAGTCCAGTACATGAAACTACCATATTATATAATGCTAGGTCACGTGTTATATCAGGTTGTGCCAAAAAAATCTTTTCCCATAGAGATCGTTTTCCCAATACCGTCATATGGTTGCCAATACCATCTTCTTTTACGCTATGAAAAAACAAGGCAACCATACGATGGTATTGGGAAAATATCTCTTTGACATGATTGTTTGATATTTGTAAAAGCTTTGCATTTTGTTTGTCGCAATGACAGGAGGTTAAGGGGCACCAGCCTTCTTGGACTGAAGTCGATTGACAGGTCAAGTCGTGTGGGTCTAGGGGGCAGCGCCCCCTAATAGGTTACGGGACGACATCCCGTCCCAAAACAGTATATTTTTTCAGTAAAATCTAATGTGGTTTTAGTTTGAATTTGGGGTGCGACTTTTCCCATTAGCCATCACTGATGTCTATTGGAGGTATCTGTTGATGATGTATAAGCACCTTGAACAAATACAAATACCATATACGATGAATTGATCCTCATCAAATAACATCAAATCTTGTATTTTTTTTGTCTTCACTAAGCATCATCAGAAACTTCTTACTATGTGTTCTTGATCGATTCAATGGGTATAACCTTGAAATAATTACTTTGTTAAAGGATTTCATTATATCCTGATTGCATTATTTTACATACCCTTGTAATTGCCAATGATTTGGGAAGGGTTAAAATAGTTTTCTAAAAAATTCTTAATCCTTGAAGCCGAAAGTACAACAATCTTGTTATGTGTTTCATCATTTCTTTTAGACTAATTTTCCAACAATGATTATACTCACACTATGCTAAACGATGCAAACTATTGACATGCTTTGAAGATGCAAACTCGAACTGCAAAACGATCAATGCTTCCAATTTAGAAGCAATGCCACTGTCAATAAGGTGTTTAATTAAGACTTTGTAAAGTAATTAGTGTTAGTTACGAATGTGGCATAAGTCTCCTTATGGTTAAAGCTTCTTATTTAAATTTTACAACTTGTAAGTAGAAGAGAACAACTTTTGAGTTTGAATTTTAGACGGTGGCTTGTACGCAAAGGAAACTCAAGAGATTCCGTAAGCTTTAAACCCACTTCTTCTCAGCAGTTCTCTGATCTCCCTCTTTCTTGTTTACTACTTTTGTTTTCTTTTTGTGTTTTAGGGTGTCCTATAAAAAGATTTAAGAAAAAGCTTGATTGATATTCAACTTATTATCATGTATACTACTACCTTTGCACTAGTTTGCAGAATCCGTCCTCTCCCATTTCTTGCCTTAACTTCTTTCCGCCCTAGCTAGATGTGCCATATCTTGCAATGCGATGGTTTTTAAGCGCTCTATTGTGAACGATAAATGCCTTAACTACTACTGTCTGCTAGCTCCTTTATCAAAGTTGTACTCAAGAAAAACAAAACAAAATTGGCTGTAAATTAGGAAGTATTTGTCTAAGACATCACAATTAGCCAACTCATGGTTTTCACTTTTCACTCGTTTTTCACGTAATTGGAAACCATTTTATGGTCTGTTGTTTTTCAATAGACTCGTGCTATTTCCAATCCACCATTATTATTAATACAATCCAA
>JAJJMC010007942.1:516558-531371 GCA_023531435.1 Papaver californicum
ATGGATTAACTAATAAAAATAATGGATTGTAAATAACAAGACTCTTTAATTATTTACGACCACCACACTTTTTTCAATTTGCGCGGTCTTCTTTCGGTTTCAGTTACACCCAAAATATCTCAAAACCAAAAGAAATGAAAAATATAAGGAAAAGGATAAACTTCTCTTATCCATTTACAAAAGTGACGCATGGTCGAGTGCAATCCTTTACTTAACAGCCGATTTTAATTGGCAGAAATAGAGAACATAATCTTCCCTGCAAGCCATGTTGAGAAACAAATATAAAACTAGTAAATTTCATGTTTTTGATGAAATTACTCATCACAAGATTCACAACAAATATCACCCAAATTAAGAAATGCGACAGTAAAGTCGAACTAGAAAAGTCTCGCTTAAATAGATTTGGGTAGCCTAATAACAACCGATGTACGGGTGTTTGGGCTTCATTATAAGATGGTTAATGCAAATCTGCAGATGTAGTTCCGAGCATGTAGAGTGAGTTATCTCGGATGTGCGCGCTTCCCATGGGTTGCTGCCGACTGTTAGGTGGTGTAAGTGATACTCTCTCCGTCTGTATAAAGACGGAATTTTTTTTTTTTTTAAGAATTAATAAAGTTCTTTATTTTTATAAATATTTTTTATTTTTCTAATTTTATCCTTTTATCCTTTATTATATTTCCAAAACTAGAAACATCAACTTAACATCAACTTAATTGTGATGATACCTATATATCATAAATAGGGGTAATATATGAAAAATCTGTTTTGGTATTAAAATTCCGCCTACCTAATAAGACTACTAAAATCTAAAACTACGTATTTATATATGGTACAGAAGGAGTATGACATTAATATATCATTATCTTATTTTTAAGGAAAATATAAATAAATATAAAATATTACTATTTTCATGTTGGATTATTTTCTAAATCAATATGCCAATTTGTTAATATAATTGATAAGATGAACGACTCCCATTAACTCATATTTTTAACTGATAAATATGAGATGACACGGTTGTCGTATTTAGGATAGGAAGCCTATAGTTCGAACCAATGGTCCAAAAAATGAAGATTAAAAACTAATCTTTGTAGCTATCCATATTTCAAGATAGCAATTGGAAAAACCTTTTTCTTCCTATTTTGAAAAAGATAATAAAGATTTTTGGCCAACTCTTCTCTAATCAATGTAATCAATCACGGCCGAGATGGTCGAGATAACGTCGATAATATCAGTTTCGTTGTTTATCCGAGATGCCGATATTCGTCGATATTCGCCGATATTTCACCGATATTCACCGAAATGTAGAATCGTACCAGTGTTTCAGTCCCGACTGATATTCACCGAAATCCGATATTGACTACCTTGCTCGAAATACAAGACGACCGTTATGGAAACACCTAGGGATGCACAAAGGTCGGTTCAGCTCGGTTATTGGCAGAGCCGAGCACTTGTATGGTCGGTTCTCTACCTTTGTACCTGTACTTGTACTCTGTAATACTCGGTTCGGTTCTGGAACCGTACCCGTCTTTTCGGTTCGGTTCCGCTCCAATTCCGATCATGTACCTGTTCAAAGTTCCATGTTTCAAATGTCTTTTTGGCAGGTTCTGAGGAGGTCTGCATAGACTTCATTTCTGCAATAGATATTGAGTTATTGACGTGACAAATAAATGAATCCCAGCGAAATTTAAAGTGCATTCTTATATTGAATCTAATGATAGATGGTTTATGAGCAAACCATAAGTTTACATATATTGAAGCTGTAGGCTAAATCATTTCAAGCCTTGGGATTGTATTTTAATACGAGTATGACTTAATGGTACACATCTAACTGAAATGTAAGATACCTTTAACTTCATTTGAAGCGAGAGGAGTGAATTGGTGATCTACTTCATGCTTTACAATATCTGTAGATGACTTTTTGGATCTCTTCTTTTTCTTTACCAAAAAGAATGCTACTACTGCCCCAACAACCAAAAGTGATATCAATATTCCAGCTATAGCTCCACCTCCACGGCCTGATTTCTTCCCACCTCCATTAGTATCTGATACGCCATCGTCATTGCCATCAGCTTTTGGTTTTGGCTTGGTATGTCGAGGTGGCCCAGGTGATGCTTGTGGTGCAGGCCCTGAGTACCATTGATTACCACCGGTCCTGCAAATTATTACCATAAATATAAGAACCGAATCAAAAGAGATCATCTCCTTTATTAAATACATAACAATAATCGTCTCACTGCATTATGGTATTCGGAAATGCGTACTTGAGGCTTTTAATGTTTCTTAACTGGGCAGGAACCCAACCAAAAAATTGGTTATTCTCCACATTCCTAAGATATACAACAAAAATGAGTTAACCAAACATGATATATTTAATAAATAGTTAAAGAAGAAAAAAGGTTATGGCATGACATTAGTATGAATCACTCACAGATTATCCAGTGGAAGATTTGCAAGGACATCAAACGCACCCGTAAATTGGTTATTTTGCAGATATCTGCGTGACAATCAACAAGCAAACGAAAGAAGGGAGTGAGACTACATATTACATATTAAAGAGATAGTTAATGGAATGCATAAGCTTAAAAGAAGGGAAAAATACGATGTTACCCCAAAAGACATTAATATTATTCGTAAGAACTAGGAGAGAGATTCAAGGGAGCTATCTTACAATGTGATAAGTTCAGGAAGGTTGTTGAATAAGTCGCCCAATTGGTTTTGCAATTGATTATGACTGAGGTCTCTGCACAGAGAAACAATCACATCGTTCATATGAGATTATATTATAGGAGAGTATAGCACATTAGCACCACTTTGTGAACAAAGTAAAACCAAATTAAAGAAAAAAACTCACAAGTATTTAAGAGATGCCATCAGAGAAATGGAATTGGGGATAACTCCATTAAAGGTATTTTTGGCAAGATTTCTGTATACAAGAGTCTAGATTGTTAAGCATCGCTATGCTTAATAAAAGATAAATCAATATCAATGTTGACATACAAAAGGGAAGTATGTAGCTGTAGAACTCACACTCTTTCAAGATTTGGAGGAAGACTATATGGTATATTTTTTCCAAGATTGTTGCTGCTTAAATCCCTGCAGGCATTTGCAAAAAAATCATCAACACACACACACTTATCCGAAACAAATATCAACAGAAATCACATAGACCGGGCAGCAGTGCTTACAACTCCTTCAATAAACCCAAATTTTGCAAATTGTATCCCACATTTCCATTTAGTTGAAGACCTGATAATTTTCTGATTCCAAGAAAAACAACATAAAACTCAGTAGACTAACAATACTAATTCCAAAAAACAGAAAAAAATAGAAGGTTGAGGATTACTTACAATGCTGTAACGGATGAGCCAGTGCAGGTAATAGCTTTCCAATTATTTCCTATTCCACAAGGATCACCGCCATTTGGAATCCATCCTGTTAGCTGTTGTGGTGAGTTCAAGCTGGTTTACATAACCCCAAGAGCATTAGTTGTAGACCAAAAACATGGAAAAAGGTATCCTCATTAGTTAAAAAGTCATCGATCATTGCTGTCAATAGGCAACCGACATTCCTGTAAGTCATCGGTGACTCCCAATCTCATTCAATCCAAAACTTGAAACATAGAATCCAATGAACCTAAAATCTACTGAACTTAACATCATCATCATCATCATCAAAATTGAGCAATAAACAACATTTGTTAATGTGTTATGGAAAGTCAGCAACCACTGAATCCAAGTAGACAAACACATACATCCATGGAAGACCTTTAATGATAAAAATGAATCCTTTTTTGTTAATCATATAAAAAATATGACATTTTAGATTAATAAAAAGAGAAATTTTGTGTTTGGGTCGTAGGTTTTGGTATGGTAGAGTGTTTGGTTCGTAAATTTGTCCAATGATGTGTTTGGGTCGTAAGACCGTCAGTCAACACGGTCAAACTAACCGACCGTTAGTCCAAAAAATTACAAGTTTGCCATTCCGTCAAAGTACCCATAAACAACCGTTTTTGTCATAAATTCGGCAAAAATTCGGCAAAAATTCACCAAAGATTCTCTGTATCATTTTTTGTTCAAAAAATCGGCGAAAAAAACGTCAAAAATTCGTCAAAAAAAAACAAAAAAATTTTTCTATCTTTTTTTTTTTTTTTTTTTTTTTTTTTTTTTTTTTTTTTTTTTTTTAACAAATTTGTGTTAAATATTTACCATTGCATTCACCACCATAACAAGAAAACTTAACAAAAAACAAATTGGCATCACAACAAAATAAGATTTTTAAGGATTTAAACAAGTTATACAATTGTAGAGTAGAGTATTTGGTTTGACAAGACAAAAAACAAAGTTAAAAACTAATACCATTTAACCCCAAAAGTAGAATTGTTGGTTTTCTTTAGCTGTGGCTGGTCTTGATTGTGCCCCAAAAGGGAAGCAGGCCTTGTTGATGTAGTAGGCTGTTGTGTGATTGTAGATGCCTGAGATGATGCCACAAACCCTTGATTGATCTTAGTGTTGATAATCGATTAATACCCACAAACCCTTGATTGATCGTTGCTTTTTCTTGTTTTTCTTTTTTTTTTGCAGGGAGGAATAAGCAAAGGAAGAAGCAACTTCTAAAAAACCCAAAAAAACCAAAAAACCCGTAATAACAAAAGGCAACAGAGATTTTTTGAATTAATCGGCGATTAATTGAAAAAATCGGCTCAAAAAAACGTCGATTTTTTGAACGAAAAATGATACAACGAATTTTTTGCCGAATTTTTGCCGAATTTTTGACAAAAAAACGGCTGTTAATAGGTACTTTGACGGAATGGCAAACTTGTAATTTTTTGGACTAACGGTCGGTTAGTTTGACCGTGTTGACTGACGGTCTTACGACCCAAACACATCATTGGACAAATTTACGACCCAAACACTCTACCATACCAAAACCTACGATCCAAACACAAAATTTCTCTAATAAAAATGAAATTCAAAGAAAAATCCCCAAATCATTAAAATACCAAAACTACAATAATAAAGTTGACAACTTTTTATCTTTTGAAAATGGAAAAACCAGAAGTCATATTATTTTTTATTTTTTTTAGATAGATCTTCCCCATGGCTGTGACGAAGAAGAAGAAGTGGTGGTGGTGTGGCTGTGAAAAAACTGAAAGAAGAACTGAAGAAGTGAAAGTGATAAGTTGATAACTGATAAGAGTCGAGTGAGTGTGAGACTACTTTTACAAAAAGTAACTATACCTAGCATCAACGGCTAGGATTAACTATAAGTATATAGATCTATGGTTTAGGTTAGTCGGTTCTTTTGGGTCGGTTCGGCTCGGGAATACCCTAGTACCTGTACCTGTCCCGACCAATCCCTCGGTTCTAACTTTCATTCCTTATACTTGTTCTGAACCCCTCGGTTCCGATCCGATTCCATCGATTCCGGTCCGATTCTTTAATTCCGGTCGGTTCCTGTGCAGTTCTAAAAACACCTCTATTTAGATCTATTTGTAATCACGTGTCTTTTAATTTTAGTTTAGCTTCTCTTTACTTTTAAACCCTTGCGAAGAACTATTAATGCTGGGATATCCGAATCTTAGTCCCCTTGCCTTGTCCCTTAAATCACACAAAAAAGTTTCACCTCTTACACTGATTAATGATCCTTAGACAAATTAATAACTTAAGATCCTAAAGACCTAATTAATCCATCCAAAAGCATTAAAGATCGGATTCAGAATCACATAAGGTTATATTACATAAGTAGTGTCTTATTGTGCAAATGAAACTATTCTCGTAGCAAAAATACATGACACCAACACGAAAACAACAAAACTCCCAAATGCATGAAAATACATAAAATGTGCCCCTCCAGGGTATCTAATATTTTACAAGTAAAAGTTAAGTATATTTTACTTCAACTATATATCTAGATTTCGAGATTTTTGTTAGTAAAAGCCACAATCCAAAGTCAGATTAATATTGGATTTTTTTTTTTTTGAGTTGGAACTCTACATCGAAAGTAAAAGAAAAATATGGGAACAGAAAAACAAACAGATTTTCTGTTTTAGAAGTTTGGTTGTTTTCAAACAATATTCGTAGGGTACAATCATACCCGAAAATTTCTGAATGCAGAGTTAGTTTCAGAAATGGGTTTTGTGGAAACGTTTTCTTCTCTTAAACCAAGTACGTGAGTAAACCGGTAAAAATGGAACCCGCGCGTGTCAAAAATCTAATTGATTAATGTGAGAAGTGGATCACCAAAAAAGAGGGACAGGTCTAAGACTCTAAGTGGTTTTTATTTGGTAACCTGTAATTATCGGTAACTTGTGGGGGATTTAACCTATTAGTCCGGTTACATGGGGTCAAAGGTATAAGAACTGGGGGTTTAAGCAAAGGAGGTGGTTTTCAGAGGGTTTTGGCGATCAAAAAAATAAAACAACTCAAGAATTTAGAGTTTTTAGAGAGAGAAAGTCAGATACAAGTTTTGCGTGTAAGAAAGGATTACTGAGTTGTTAAGGTCTCTTCAACCTCATCAACATTTATCTGAATTGCTTGAGATCAACAAAATTCTCATTGAATTATACAGTTTCAGGCTCGAATTTCGTTAGATTGTTGAGAAACATTGTGGAATTCTGGGTTTTATAGGTGAGGTTTTAGAGATTTTGATTGTTTTTGTTTAGAATACGACAATTCTGGGTTTATCTGATCGCTTTAATAATTCTTTTTTTCTTTTGTTTCCGTGGTATGAGTTTTTCTTTTGATTGTTTGTATGTAGATTTGTTTTTCCTCGTTTGATCCAATTTTGTTTGAAGAATTTGATCGGAATTAGTTTGTTTTTTTTTTTTTTGAAAATTTGATCTCATTGCCGTGATTTTTACGGTGTTGTTGAGATCTGATCGAATTTTATAAAACTTATATCAATTCTTTGATTTTTCTGTAGTTGATCAACTTCTATCATGGTGGTTGAGATTTTTTTTTGGTTTCTATATTTTTTTTTCGAATTTATAATTTTCTTTTTTTTTCCAATTCCTTGATTTCTTATACAAAGGTTATGTTGATGTTTATCTTCAATAGTTAATCTTTTTGAGTTTCTTGACAGTAGAAATCACAGACAAAGAATAAGGCGTTTCGGAGTTGTTATAGTGAAGCAAATTCGAAATTCGTTTCATGTAAGAGCAATCTTCAGCTTCTTCTGAATTCTCATGTTTTTACTGTCCAAAAGCAATGAATATTGTTTCCTCTTTATTCTAGTCAAATTGGAAATGGTTTCGCACACTCAGTCAAGAGTTTTCTATCTTTCAAAAAAAAAAAAATCTTCTAATTGTCCAATTGCAAAATTTCTACATTCAATTTTTTATAGAGGATTTGTTTTCAGAATCTCCTTTTTTGTGTATGTATCATGGGTTCATAATATTTGTCTAGAGATAATCTGATCCGGTATAATTCACTGAAACAGAGGTTTTACCCGTTAGTTTTGATCGGTATCTAATTCTGATCGGTAATTTTCATAGCTGTTCTTTCACTTTGGATTGTTCCCTTACACTTTGTATTATTTCCTTCTTTTGGTTGCATGAAAAGATTAGTATGCAATCAATTTTAACCGTTTTTATCGTTTTTCTTTTCAGCTTGAGCTTGCCTGAATCGGAATGTTGATGAGATTTTGTACAACTGTGAGATAGAAGTAGGCGTAGTAAGCGTTAATTCGTCCACTGGGTACTTAGATAGTTACTACTAGGTTTCCTTTTTTTTACAATGTTCATTGAATTTGGTTGTCTCGAGTTGTGTAACTGAAAATGTGAAATCATCTGATTTGTGTTTTTTTCATCTGTTCAGGGTTTTACTCCCTGGATCAGCTACATCAAGCAACGAGTGGGGTGCCAATTAATTAGTTTACGGATTTTAAAGTTTACAGTGTGAAAATGGTCTGGAACGCCAGTTGTTAGTTCTTGTTGAGTTGTTTTATCCGGTGCACGGTTCTTGTAAAATATGGTCTTTCAGAAGAGATTAGATTATGGATTTAATGGCTATCAGGTGCCTCGCGGTTGTAGATCTGCAAGGGTAATCTTCTAACTTTATTTAATTAACTGTGCATTCTACTTTTCTGGTTCCTTTTCAATTACCTGAACGCCTAATTTTAACTGGTGCAGGGGAGGAGTTCTTTTAAAAGAAAAATCGAGGACACTCAAATGGGTGCTTTTGAGTTGCTGGCTACTGTAGCTGGAAAGTTGCTACAGGAGAGAGAAGCTTCTCCCGCTCATAGTAATGTATTTGGTGGAATTGGAACGATAATGCAGGCCACCATTGGCAAAGAAAAAGTTAAACAGGAACAGCGAGATGAAGAAAAATCTCTTAAGGTAGAATCTTGTGATCAGGGAAGCAGCGAAGAGACTAGTTTGGTCTCAAAGTCTAATCAGAACAAAAGTTTGGAAGAATTTTCTCATGTGGTGTCAGACCCTGCTTCTCTTATGGTTCATTGTGATAAGTCTGAAAAGGCTGAGGAAACAGTAATTGGTTACAGTAGGCATGAAATTATGCCTGATACTTGCAGTTTAAATGACATGCTTGAATTGGATACAAAACCTCCTGCACTTGTTAGCTCAGACAGTAGCATTGGAATACATCCATCTTCAGGTCCTTTCCCTGATTGTCAGGGTAATGTAAAGTTAGTTAGTAGAGATGATGACGATAACTCTTCTGGGTGTACACTACCTAGCACCACACCTTTAAAGGCTTCTAGGACCCCACCACGTCTAGAATATCGGAAGATAAAAAAGGTTTTGGAATCGAAATATTGGGAAGTTGCCCCGAAGTTGGAGGGGGAACTTTCTAATACTGGTAAGCTACCCTGTGGTTAGTAACATTGGCTACTGCACTGATTCTTATTGCTTGGTTTCTTATAGGTTTTTACACGCGATGTTTATCTGAATGTTTTCCCTCTTTGAGGATGCCCCTGTACTAAATCTGTGTTTCGACTGATTTTTCTAGATGGCTATATCAAGCCCATCACCCGCAACGAGAAAGTCTTTTATACGCGGCAAAGATCTCTAAGGAATACTTTTAAGAGGAGAAAGCTCGAGAAAAGAGCAGTTTCAACATCTGACGGAGGGGTTAGCAGTGAAGTCATATCCAATTCACCAAAGAACGGGAAGAATGGAAACACTAATAGTTTATTTTCAACAACTCATGGAGGTCTGTATCTATATTTGCATCATTAAGTATTAGTTGCTGATATTTTTGATATTAATTGGTTCCACAGATTGTTCTGAATTAGGTACCTTGATTTTGCAGGAAGTGGGGTGTCCTCATCTTCAGCTGCTGGTCATGAGTCTTCCTCTCAATCTAAGGATGCTCATGGTAAGATATTTTATAATTGATTGATGCTTTTTTGCTCTTTTTATATCTGAAGGTTCTTATGTGCACTCCCTTTCCTTATTCAGTGAAGCTTAGTATCAAATCCTTCAGGGTACCAGAACTATTTATTGAGATTCCTGAAACCGCAACTGTTGGTTCACTCAAGGTATGCCATAATTTTGTCTTTCGAAAATAGTGAATTTCCACAGTTAGTCCTATCTAATTATCTATTCCCTTGTATATGAAATTTTACTCAGAGGTCAGTGATGGAAGCTGTAGCTGCTATAATTGGAGAAGGACTACATGTTGGTATGCTCTATCAAGGAAAAAAGATTTGGGATGACAGCAAAACATTGCTGCAGACTGGAATCTGTGACGATGATAAGCTGGATGGTTTGGGTTTTGCGCTGGAGCCAAACTCTAGAGATGGTTCACATTTCTGCCCCAAAGATCCTCCATATCTGGTTCAATCTGATGTGCCTCAGCTGCTGACTAGGTGATTACGATATACTTTAATCTATATTAATCATGTATGTATTAGTTATCGCTTCCTTGATGTATCAATTGAACTAGAATGGGTTGTTTTATTGTCACAAAGACCAATTCATTTGATTTCATCTGTATTTATTCAGGTACCCATGTAGTCCTGCTATAGATGTGGGACTTTCTGATGCATCACCAGATACTCCGTTAACCAATTTGACCAACAGTGTAGAAAGTGATCATGATTCTGTTCTCTCTCCAACTGAGATGTCTATTGACAAAACCATGCCGGATTCCAGAGCCCTGATCCCCCATCCTTCAGTCAGTGTAGATGCGTTGGCTGTGGTTCCATTGCACAAGAAATCTAGGCGATCAGATATTGTTCAGCGCCGTATTAGGAGACCCTTCTCTGTTCATGAGGTAGAAGCACTTGTCCACGCCGTGGAGAAGCTTGGAACTGGAAGGTGTGTATATACTTTTTTATTTTCTGGAGTAAGATCAAAGAGTTTTATGCTCTGTATGACGTTCTAACAGTCAATTTTCTTTCTTCCTAGATGGCGTGATGTGAAGTTACGTGCTTTTGACAACGCAAAACATCGCACATATGTGGATTTAAAGGTACTTTCGTCATTCTATGTCAATTCCACTGATATTTGCTAAAGTTCTATATTGTTTGCTTGTAGCTGTTTGGGTGGTCTATATAGTCAAATATGGTAAAGCCGGTTACATATTTAGTTTGATGATTAAGTTGGACGATTCAAACTTAGGAAATATTTTTTGTCTAAGCAGAACTTTGAAATTTCTTCCTTACAAAACAAGCTACGTACTTAAGAATCTTATTCCACTTGATATCAATATAAGTCATAATTACGCTATATCGATGTCTTAGTTTTATTCTATGGTAAATTATGCAGGTGGTGTATGCCTTATTTATAAATTACGAAACTTCTTGGGTCACCGGGGAATCTCTATTATTACAGTCCTAACATGACATCATAGTTGTTAATTATTCTGATCACATGCGGAAACTATAGTTGGGATTACTTTATACCTCCCACTTTATGCGCTAATATGATAGATAGCATCACCTATTTATCCCTCAGTTAGAATCTCTGTCTAATTTAATCTAGAATAATACTAAGTCTTTTTAATATATGTTTACTTTTACTGATATGCTGGTGTCAAGAAATCGTCCACTTCCCAGAGGTATACAGTTTTGTAGTGTGAGTATTACATTATTATTCATAGTAAGCTGGATCAGCTGACAGTCGTCGAGATCTCGAGGAACATCCGATGATTTTTTAATTCAGGCAAACAACAAGACTGATGACTATTCTGTCCTCAGAATATATTAATTTCCTGTTTTGGGGATCTGTATCAACTGACAAGAGTAGTTTTGTTTATGTAATCCTTGACGAATATAATTGGATTGGAATACTGATTTTATTTTATTTGTTAATGGTGTAACAGGATAAATGGAAAACACTGGTTCACACGGCAAGAATATCTCCACAACAAAGGAGGGGAGAACCAGTCCCTCAAGAACTATTAGACAGGGTATTAGCTGCCCACGCGTACTGGTCTCAACAACAAGCGAAACAGCAAGTCAAGCAACTAACCGAGACTTGCCTTCTCCTCAAGACTTGAACAAGACAGTAGATAGATAAGGTGCTAGAGACGAGGTAGAAGGTATCGAAATTGTCTGATCATTTGTTATTATTGTTGTTTTTGTAAAAAAGAAAAAGAAAGGTACAAAAAAGAAGAGATGACAAGAGGATAAAAGAATAGTCAGTGTAATATTCTCACACACACAACTTTCACCCCACCGAAACGATTCATGGCCGTTTTATACCTTTTTCTTTTAGGTGATTTAGAGAAGAGGTTGTTTTGGCACTTTTTGTAAATGAACGGAATAAAGAAGCACTGCTAACTTAATTAATTCTTCAGAGCAGAGAGATAGAGAAAAGAAAACCACATTGTTGTTGTTTTTGATCAATCGATCTGTTCTAATTTCAGTTTAATTCAATTCAAACTTTTGATTCTTTTTTCTCATTGTTTTCCTGATAATTATGTAATGTTTGTTAATTAACTGTAATTGAGCAATTTCTGGAGAAGTGATTTTGATCATCATTTCATATTCTTTTGGTTATATTTGGCGAAACCTGTATTTGATGAAATAAATTTAGAGGTTGAATCGGACCCTGGGAGACATGGTCCAATGCGGTGGCCTGTATCATTTTTTTTAATAACATTTAGGAAAATTGACTAGAGGAAGAAGAGCCTATTGTCATGGCCCACCCATTTTTCCCATATATTGGGCTGGTCCGTGAGAAGAGTCTAGAGCATTATGAAAGATCACAAGCTTCCGGAACATTCTAGGGCATTATAGAATATTCCTTGTATATAGGATATCCTTGTATATTCTTGTAAGTAGTAGAATACTTTAGAAGGTGATGATTCTAAAACATATTCTAGAATCCTCCATTGAACACTATAAGGTGGAGAGTCATTTGCTCAAATCATCCACCAAGAGCTCTCAAAGCTGTAATACTCTCTCTCTAATAATCCAATACTCTTACCCACCTTAAAAATCTGTAAGTCTCATTCCTTTGTGTTCTTTTAGGCTTACTTGAAGAGTTCAAGTGCCGCACGGTCTTATCCCAAAATCTAAGCCCGTGACAGTTGGTATCAGAGCGAAGTTCGAGACTCAAGAATGACTGACGTTAACAGCAACAACACCATGGAGAAAGGTGTTGATGGCCATACCAAGAAAAGGAAAAAGTCCAAGGATACGCAAACAAGTCTTGAGGCAAGAATGGTAGGCATGGAAAAACGAGTGAGTGATTTCCTTATGCGCGCCGAGGAAGAGTTTCTAACAAAGGAAACTCTTGAGGGGTGGAAAGATACCATAGAGGAGGCCATAAGCAAGGCGGTGGACGGTATCAAGATGGACGCGGAAGCCCGGATCCAAGATGCGGTGGAGGATACCGTGGAAGAGGTGAAGGCCAAGTTGTTGTCAGTTGAGCAAGAACTAAAAGCGGTTAAAGGCGAGTTGGTATGTGCAAGAGGGCTTCCATAAACCAAGCCATGCACGAGGGACCAAACAAACTCACAAGAGAGGATGCTCCCAAGCCAAAACCGTACAATGGGAAAAGACGCGAAGGAGATCGATACTTTTCTATGGAGTTGTGAAAGGCATTTCGAACATCTTGAGATGGAGGAGGAAGCAAGAAAGATAAAAAGAGCAACGGTGTTTCTCACGGAAAACGCCTTAGCATGGTGGAGACTCCGGAGCCAGGAAATTCAGCAAGGTATGGCTACTATCGCTACTTGGTCAGATTTTAAAGCCGATCTTAAGAAGTACTTTTACCCGGAGAATACGGCTTATGAAGCAAGAGCAAAGTTAAAGAATCTTCGTCAAACGGGTACAACCAAAGAGTATGCCGAGACGTATACAAACTTGTTGCTGGAAATACCCAACTTGTCCGAGGAAGAGAAGCTCTTTAACTTTTTGTGCGGAGCAAAGCCATGGGTAAAACAAGAGCTGGATCGCCGTTGTGTGCAAACGCTGACCGAGGAAATAGCCTTAGCCGAGACCCTGATCGAAAGGCCAAGCTTCGAAGAAAGAGCGAAGACTTCAAGGAGTACAAGCTCCAAAGAAAGAAGAACTTCAAGAAGTCACCATGCCAAAGGTGGGGAAGCGAGAGAAGATAGAGACAAGCATACCCCGAAAAAGTTTCTTTCGTGGAAGGACAAAACTCCGGAGCACAAAGATAAAAGTAAGCCTTCCTACTCTTGTTTCTTATGTGAAGGGAATCATAAAATACGTGATTGCCCGATGAAGGGTAAACTTAGTGCGTTGATGGAGGAAAGCGGATCCAAAGAGGAACGTGACTCCGTGGTGAGTTCACTCCAAGTACTAAGCAGCGTCCAAGCTAAGGCGGAGAAGTCCAAAAGCAAGGACAAAAAGCTTATGTTCGTAGACGTCCAGGTGAATGGGAAGACCTCCCACGCCTTAGTGGATACAGGAGCCACACACAACTTCGTGTCAAAGAAAGAAGCATTGCGGCTAGGCATGAAGTTCGCTAAAGGAGGAGGTACCGTGAAGGAAGTGAACTATGATGCGAAGCTACTAGAAGGCGTGGCACGTGGTGTGGAAATGCATCTCGACAGGTGGGCTGGACCGATCGACTTCTCGGTGATCCCTATGGACGAACTTGACATGGTGTTGGGGATGGATTTCATGTGCGAACAGCATGCCATTCCCATGCCACCTTTTGACTCCTTGTGCATACTCGGAGAAAAATCAACACACCTTATCCCGGTGACTAAAGAGAAGAAGAAGACCACAGTGATGTCGGCGCTACAACTTTAAAAAGGGTTTAAGAAGGGTGAGGTAACCTTCATAGCAACGATAGAGGAGGAGAAACCGACTACCCAAGATGAAGAAGTTCTGAAAGTCATAAAGAAGGTTCTCGAAGAGTTCGAGGACGTGAGGCCAAAGGAGCTACCCAAGAAGTTGCCGCCAAGAAAGAAGATCGATCATACGATCGAGATGGAGCCTGGCGCTAAGCCTCCTGCGAAAGCACCTTACCGAATATCCCCACCGGAGGTGACTAAATTGAAGAATCAACCCTTGACGCCAAGTACTTTGGTCACTTCTTATGCAGGTGCTAGCCCCGTAGCATACAAGACCGCGAAGGATTGGCAGCATCAAAGGGACTTAGCACACGCCCAATTGATAAAAGCGGCTAAGAAGATGAAGAAGTGGGCCGATAAGAAGAGGCGGTATGTGGAGTTCCAAGCTGGCGACATGGTGTTTGTCAAGCTTCTACTCCGCAACAATTCAAGTACACTCGGCCTCTACATAAAGGCTTGCTACGCAAGTACGAAGGGCCGTTCGAAGTACTAGCCAAAGTGGGCAAAGCTTCTTACCGAGTGGAACTCCAGTTTAAGAGTCGAGCAGCATACCTTAATTGTAGTTTTTCTTTGGTC
>JAJJMC010007942.1:531381-569058 GCA_023531435.1 Papaver californicum
AGTTTAAGAGTCGAGCAGCATACCTTAATTGTAGTTTTTCTTTGGTCGAGTAGCACTTGATGAGCCTGGATCATGTTGATTTTCCAGATCTAATGGTTGAACATTTCCTCTGGGAATAACTTTCTGGTTGATTCTTGAATCTTCTCAAAATTCTGCTTGATTTATCTTCTTGAACCTTGTGCTGGGAAAATCATTCACTACCTTCTGATTAGTTTCTCATTTATTTTTCAATATTGATTCGGCCTTGTAAGAAACTGCTTCCTTAGGTGGTGGATACAACGTCTTATGTGGTGGAAAAAACTCATCTTCAGGTATTCTGAATCTATTCTCCTTCTTATCATATAGATTCCACATCCATTATGGGCTTAGTTGCAGTGGTTCCCTTATGGTTAAATTAAACGCTTTTGTCTTCAGTTTGTGCACATTCTTGCACTAAATCCATATTTTGGTTGTATCGATCATTTATTCCTGAGGTTCCCTTAAAGGTTGATCTTCCTTCCTATGAATGACAGACTTTACTCGTTTAGTCGGTTCAATTTTTCTTTTTGGTGGTTCCATTGTTCCCATGGCTTGCCAGTATTCCTAATTTCTTTGCTAATCGCAAGTACATTATTCTCAAAAACATTTTTCCTACAAAAAAAATAAAATGAAATGCTAAAAGCAAAACAATCCTATTTGAAAAGAAAACTATGACATGAAATGATTTTACTTTTTTTAAAAAAAATTTGATTTTTTGATTATTATTTATTTACAAAGGAGTCATTATTTCGAAACTTTGTTGCCACCTGAAAACCTGCACAACATTGTTTTTCTCAAAAAGTGATTAGTGTTCACATGAAATATGAAATAATATGAAAATCGAAACATCAACGGACAACATACCTGTGCCGGCACACATTTTGACCTTGAAGAATTACCCAATTATAAACATGAATGAATCAACTACCAAATAATGATTAATGCAAGATTAAATGGTTTGATGTTAGATGACATTCCTAATATGAATTAATTATATGCTTAAAAAAATAAATTAATTATGCAAAACAAAATGAGTCACAGGAAATCGCCACTATGACTGATATGAATTTTTTTATGACTTCTAGGAAATCGACACTAGAACTGATGAAGGATTATTATTATTATTATTTTTATTATTATAAAAGGAATTTTATTAGATAAAATAGCATTTTTACAAAGAAATGGTGGGAAGCCTAGCAACAAGCTGGGCCCCTACCCCTTTTTGAATGGAAATGCCTAATCTGAAGGAAAAAAAAGTTGCCTATTTTATAGTTGTAGTCGAGGCTAGCGATGCAATTCTGCAACCTCTTCACAAAAGCAACCATATCCTCCCTTAGTTCGCCTAGGGTAGTAAAAGCGAGCACGCCTAAACCATAACCGTTGTCTTCGCATTTGGTTAGGTATTTGTTTTGTTTACGAGTGATGACGTTCGAAATGGATTGACCAGGTGTGAAGGCAGCTCTCCCGCCTCCTGTAAACGGGGACACCCCGGTAACGTCAAGTAAAACGTCACCTCCGTTCTCCAAGTTATACACAAGAATATTGGCTGGCCTTAGGGAATTTTCGTTGTATGATAGAAAGCACAGCTTGACTTCTTTACGAGCCGGCACGCCAGCTTTGTAGCACATATCCGCTAGCACATCTTTGACCAATTCGTGTTTAAATTTGAGGTCCACCTCTCTAGACCAGTGTAAGGCGTGGTCTTCAAAAACATTCATGCCTCTCCCACAAATGGAGCATAAGCTGTCTTCAGTAAACATGTTTATTCCTAGCTTATAGCTAAGAACGACCCGGAACTGGCGAGGCCCAACAGACTGCTTCAGCCCAGCGATAGGAACTGCTTTGAGGTAATCTTGGGCATGAATTAGTTCGTTGCATTGCCAAAGGATGTTGTCACGCTCAGTCATGTTGTACCTGCTGGGAATGCTCTTCTTAACCAAATCGAAGTAAAGAACTTCCAAATAGTGCATTGGACGTGGGGCAGTAACTTGGATGTTGAATGAAGAAGGAGACAGTTCACAGACCTGTAGGAAATTGGATAGAACCTGCTGGAAGCTTTGATGTGTATCTGCAACCATATGACCTTTGAGGATGGTGTTATGCACCTGTAGAGTCTGTATACAGGAAGCTAGTTAGCTGTAGTGGCTAGTATCCCACATTGTCTAGACACCCAGACCCCCATCTTTCATAGGTAAAGTTGTTATGCGCTGCTGATATGGACCAAACCCTGAACCATTTCCAGTGATAAGGTGTCTGAGGAACTGCAATAGATGTTGGTCATAGTAGGCTGCAGGAAGTTGGAGAGCCAGTGGACTGGTGGTCCTTACTGTGAAGTATAATCTGGTGACACCAGCACAGTTCCTCAAGAGGAGTAACTCAGTTTGTGGGTCCTTCAGGGTCTTCAAAATCTCCATTAACTGGATAGTCTTCTCTACCCTGCATTGCACTAGGTCACTGCAATACTTTAAGTCCAGACTAACAGGCCCCCCAAGTAGTTTCACACCCAAAACAGGCCTACTGATGCCAGCAGGAAAAACACCTTCCACAAGGCTTTTGGGGTCTGCAGTAGGCCAGAAAAGCTCAGTTTTATTGATGTTGAGAACAATCCCCTCCTACTGCCTTCTTTTTGTATGATGTTCAGGGCTTTGGCCACCTCCAATGTGTCTCCTGCAATGGTGCCATCATCAAGGTACCATCCATGCAGATCAAGAGTGCATTCTGATGCTATTTTGGTGATGAGTGGATGCAAGGTCAAGGCAAAAATAAAGGGGCCAAGGGGGTCTCCTTGCTGAACTCATTGTGCAGTAATGAGGATGTTGTCATTGTAGTAGAGCTTAACTGGTTTGGAATAGCAGAACTCCACTCACCTGGAAATGCATGGGCACTTGCATTTAACTTCTTTGAGCATTGCAGATCTTTCAAAGCAATCGTCCCTACCGTTGTAAAATAAGAGCATGTTGAAAGCATTGCTGAAATCAATTAGGAGCATGCTCATGTTTTTTAAGTTACCTTACATCTCCAAGAGCCTGTTTGCAGAGTGTAAGATGGCTTCACCACCATATTGAATTCCCACACCAAACTGAAAATCCCCTAAATACGGGGACATTTCTTTGCTAACTGCAGAGGCTGCCAATTTAGAACACAACCTCCTCCAGATAGTGCCAAAAGCTGTAGGCCTCAGACACCCTCCAGGCTTGAGCAATGGTGTCAGGGGAGCACTTGCAACATGCTCACCAAGATCTGATGGGCACTTCCCAGCTAACCAAAGGTTAATCACACCTGTTACAGAGGTTAACAACTCATCAGCAACTGCTGAAGCTGGACCACTTAAAGCATCTAGGAGATGTTGAGCCCTAAGACCATCCCTCCCACAAGAATTTTCTTTAGGGAAACTCTTTATTGCCCCCAGCACTGCATTTTTGTCCACACAGAGAGCATCAACATGGTTAGGTTCTGCAGGAATGGAAGGTGGAGGAGCACTGGGATGTTTTTGACTCAGGTCTAGGAGGGTAGCAGGAGAATTGAGAGAAATTCCATTGGATGACAGAACCTTGATAACAGTTGTGCATTGACCATAGCTCAGTTTCATCCTGCAGGCGTCAAAGTTGGAACCACCATTCTTCTTTTTGTTGGTCTTAATCCTTTGAATTTTCCTTGACTGTTCCAAGAGGGTGTGCACCATGCTAAGACAACCATTTTCATTCCACTGTATCAGAGCATGAGTAATACTGGCATATTGTAGTCTTTTTCTTGTCCCAGACCTCTCCTACATAGTGCACTTAGGATTATAGAGGATTAATGTGCAAACTGGCAGCAACAGGAGATGTAACCAGACAGATGGATCCATGGGGTTAGCAATAAACTTGTCTAGAGTAGCCTTTAAAGTTCTTGAGAAATTGAGCCTACATTGGGGGGGGGGGGGAATACTGGCAAATGTGGTGTAGTTCTTCTGGAAGACCTGGTTGAGCATGTCCAAGGGAGCACCAGCAGGTGCTTCAGGATCCACTGTGTCAAGAAGATGATGGGGGTTTATCTATGCCATGTATCAAGAAGTCTGTAGATAAGCCATTGTAAGGCATGGGTATGAAATTTCCATCATTCTTACGACAAGGCCTTCTCAATGAGTAAATGTGCATACATTGGGTGCAAAGCCACATTTGCAGGTTATAGAGGACATATTCCCAAGCACTGTAAACAGTTAACTCAGAGCTGATCCTATCTCTGCATGTGATTTTGGCCCTCTCGGTTGGGAGATGTCTGTTATGGAGATGCTTGTAGAAGCCTTTTCTGCTCAGACCCCTACCCCTAACTCCATTGTTACACCCATCAAAGTTCTTGAAGGGGCATTGGAACAGAGAGTCATAAAGAAGGACACCCTCATCAAAATATGCTGTGTCCTGAGACATAGATGAGGACCTAGTTCTTGGCATGGTGAAAGAGAAGCATCCCAAGGTTGAAAAAAGGGTGAAATTGAAAAAGCTAAAACTACAAATGTGTATCAGAAGAGCAGTTGATAACCAGTTTATACAACCAAGATTACAACCTAAGACTAAATAAACTAGAACCCTAAAAACTAAATCCTTAAAAGTTTCAGTATGTACAAGTGTAAGCTCTAAACTTGATTTCTTAACAGAAGAAGATGAAGACATGAAGGAAATCGTCATACCTGATGAGGAAGAAGAAGTCCCAACCCAAATCTCACCTTACTTCATTCACGGGCGCAGAATCCCTTACTGGCCCCTTTTCTTCTATCACGGAGCACTTCCCTCCTCCTATTTCCACATTTATTATTATTATTATTATTAACGAGGAATTTAATAGATATGAAAAACCGATTACACGTTAGTGGTGGGAAGCCTCGCCACAAGCTGGGCTCTGACACCCTTTTGTATGGAAATGCCTGTCTAAAGAAGAGGGAGTTTCCTATTTTGTAATTGTAGTCTAAGCTTGCAATACGGTTCTGTAGCCTAGACACAAAAGCTATAATATCCTCGCCCAATTCCCCCAAAGTGGTGAACTCTAGCACACTGAACCCATATCCATGGTCTTCGCATTGGGAAAGGTATTTGTTGTTCTTGCGAGATGTAGCGTTCGAGTTTGCCTGACCGGGTGTGAAGGCGGCTCCCCTGGCAACTGTAAACAGGGACACTCCTGTGACGTCAATGCACACGTCTCGGCCATTCTCCCAATTGTATACTAGGATATTTGTCGTCCTCAAGGAGTTTTCATTGTCCGAGAGGAAGCCCAGGTTGGCTTCTTTACTAGCAGCGACTCCAGCTTTGTAGCACATGTCTGATAACACATCCCTGACCAAATCATGTCTAAATTTGAGGCCTACCTCGTTGGCATAATGGAGTGCATGATCGCCAAAGACGTCCATTCCCCGCCAACAAAAAGAACATAGGATCCCCTCCTCAAACTGTGCTAAACCAAGCGTGTAACTAAGGACATCCCAGAATTGCCGAGGCCCAATAGCTTGGTGAAGCCCAGCTATGGGAATATCCTTAAGAAAATCTTGGGCATGGCTCAACTTGTTACATTGCCAGAGGATGGTATCCCGCTCAGTTAGGTTGAAGCTAGTGGGTATATTCTTCTTGACCACATCAAAGTATTGGGCTGCCAGAAAGTGCATAGGGCACGAGTCAGCGACTTGGATGTTGGCACAAGATAGAGGGAGCCCAACAGACCTGAGTGAACCTGGCTTGGGCCTGTTGGAAGCTACGGTGTTGGTCCGCAACGCAGTGGGTTTTAAGGATGGTGTTCTGCAACTGCTGTGTTTGTAAGCAGGACGCTAGAAAGCTATAGTGGAAGGCATCCCCCATGCTGTAAACCCCTAGAACGCCATCCTTCATTGGCAAGGTAGCAAGACGCATCTAAGTAGGACCAAATCCTGCCCCGTCGCCAGTCACTATGTGTCTGAGAAACTACATGATGTGTTGGTTAAAATGAGCAGCTGGGGCCTAGAGGGCTTGAGGATTAGTGGTTCTCATTGTGAAAAATAGTCTGGAGACACCAGCGCAATTTCTCAGCAGCAAGAGCTCTCTTTGTGGGTCCTGCAAATCCTTCAGAGACTGCATCAGCTGACATGTTTTGTCCACTCTTCCCTGCACAATGTCATTGCAAAAGCTTGAGTTTAAGATGACTGGACCTCCTAGTATCTTAACACCCTGAGATGGTCTACTAATGCCTGCAGGGAAGATACCCTCTTCCAGAACTCTAAGATCAACCACAGGCCAGAAGAGCTCTATCTTGCTGATGTTGAGAAAAAGCCCTCTACTGCTGCCTTCTCTCTGAATGATTTGCAAGGCTTTGGCCACCTCCAAAGAATCACCTGAAATTATACTATCATCTAGATACCATGCATTCATCATAAGAGAACACTCAGATGCTATCTGAGATATGAGGGGATGCAGGGTTAGCGCAAACAGCAATGGTCCAAGGGGATCCCCTTGTTGCACACCCTAAGAAGAAAGTAGAATGTGATCCTGGTAGTATAATTTTGCTGGATTTGCATAACAAAATTCTACAAATCTTGAGATGATAGGGTATTTTCTCCTCACCTCATGAATTATCACCGTTCTGTCCAACATATTGAAAGCATTGCTGAAGTCTATCAACAACATACTCATGGTCTGGCAGCTCCCATGCAACTCCAGAATCTTGTTAGCTGAGTGGAGGATGGCTTCTCCTCCACACTGGACACCCACGCCAAACTGATGATCTCCCAGGTAAGGATCTAATTCCTTACTAACAGTTGCAGCTGCCAGTTTGGAGCACAACCTCCTCCAAATGGTCCCTACAGCTATTGGCCTTATACCACCTCCCGGATTAAGAAGAGGAGTCAAATGAGCACTAGCCACATAAGAAACCAACAAGTGGGGACATTTTCCGGCAATCCAAAGGTTAACCACCCCTGTCAATGGGATGAGCAACTCCTCTGCAACAGCGGATGCAGGTCCACTTAAGGCATCTAATAAGTGTTGTGCCCTGAGGCCATCTCTACCACAAGAGGTACCCTTAGGGAAACCTTTAATGGTACTTAAGACAGCTTCCTTGTCATTATTATTATTATTATTATTATTATTATTATTAACATCTCTTTCAAGTCGTCCGAGAAAAATAAACCCTAGGAAATCGCCATTAAGAATAATGAAGGATGAAAAGTTTCAGGAAATCACCACTAGAACTAATGAATGGTTGTTAGTATTATTATTATGATCATCAATTGTAAATGCATGGCATGCACGATGAACCGTTCTAAGATATGAAATCATTTATATGCTGAAAATTAATATGCAAAATTAATGCTATGAAAAATTAAATATAGTGACACTTTCCTAAAATTGGGTATTTCTTCTAGAATCAAACATTTTCAAAATTGCCCCTAGATTTGGTCTTGCGCGTTACTGATTAGTTATGTTGCTAACTGACATTCCCTAAATTTATATTAAAACAATCCATGTGCACTGATTGTTTTCAATAATAAGCATGAGTAAACAAGATCATATACCAAAAGGTTAAATGCCCCTTATTGGGTTCACCAGAATAAAAGGATAGCATTTAAGTCACATTAATGGTTTAAATGTCAATGTTTGACTACATGCATGCAGTGGCAACTAGTTCTCGGGTAGGTTTGGGTTACTTTAGTAAAATATACCTCAGACGTAGTCAGACTAGTTTTCTTTGGTACTAAGCTAAGGCTTGTGGTGGTTCGGCTGATAACGTCCAATGGGTTCAGCTTACTAGCCACGGACTTTCCTAAGAATCGGACTCCGGGAGATGCGAACTGGGATGCAAAAAAGCACATGCTCATTTTATATTACAGAAAATAAAAATAAATATATACTAAATAAAAATAAACTAAATGTATACAAAATGATACACAAAACCCTAAATTCCAATCAATTTCTAAGTTTGATACTTAAAGTCCCCAATGAGGTCGTCACTGTAGATACCATACAAATCTACCGGACAAACGCATTAAGATTTCCAAGTCTCCAAAATAGTTAAGCACATATATTTTATCATTATTGAAGTCGCTACCTAATTTTAAGGGTTTAAGTCCCGAGTTAGAAAAGTCATTTAATCGATACCTTTTCTTTTATAAGGCACATGGCCAAAATAGAAATTCTATGGAATCTGATTACATACTAGGAAGGTATTAGGCACCTAGTCCGTCCGGTCAAAAGATCAGTTTTAATTTAAGAAATTAGAGTTTAGGGTTCTATAAATTATTGAGTATGCAGTAGCTAACTAAACAAAAGAAAATAAAGAAAATAATTAAAGAAGAAAAACTATCACCACCAATTTGTGAGACCATTACTGTTAAACTACCGAACACCTAACTTTGAACCTAAATATGCATGTGTACCACGGACTAAAAATCCTAAGGACTTCTTTATGCATAATACAAATTATAAAATGCTTGAAATGACTACAGTACATCCTAATGACGATTAATGCATTTACTACGGGAACCAAGACACTAGCTATATATGATGACAAACGATACTAATTACTGTGCATATGCAAGCATACATGAGTGCTATAAGAAAAGGTTAAAATCACCAGTATGCATATGCGAAGATTCCCTGATGAAAAATGAAAGTATGTATTCCATATGACATGAATTTAACAAACACATGAACTAAGACACCTAAGTGAAAACCGACTTTATTTTATTTATCAAATCATCCACTTATATTTCATTAACCAATTTGAAAATCTTATCATTACGGTAACCCGAGAAAGATTGAAAATACACTAGATAACAGTAGAGAATACCTGCTCCCGTAAGTCCAATACTTGATGTTACTCGAGATTTAGGCAACCAACCAAATGCTTTCAAAATTACACAACCTAATCATACCAGTCTCTTATTTGCAAAAGTACTATCGATTCTCTCAATGGTGTTTTTTCCTCCCTCTTCTCCAAACTCTAGAATTAGCTCACTATTTATTGGTCTCTTCCATCAACTATATATTAGGATTAAATGATTTAGACCCAATGGTTCAAGTTAATAACCTTAGAATTAAATGATTCAGATACAATGATTCAAATTAATAACCTAAATTTTATTACCTGTTTCGAAAAATATTATTCTCACATTCTCAATATTATTCTATTTCAATTCTAAAATTCAAGATATGTCATTTATTCCTAGGATTTCTGTTAATATGGAAAGACTTGCAAACAAAGCGAATGACGGTGGCTAACTAATAAAAATGTAGGGTTTTTTTGGTGAAAATTCGGTCAAGGCCTTAGTGTATCCGTAATGGGCCTAAAATGGCTATTTTGGCCCGATTCTCACACTTTTCACCATTTCGGACATATCTTGAGCTCTTGACCTCGGATTTGGGTGATTCAAAAGGCTATTGCTCACTACAAGTACCTCTACTATTCATTCCAAGATAAAAACAAATTCCACTCAGGTTTATGGGTGTCCCTTATTTCTAATGGGCTTAATAGTCTATACTTTTGCAAGACTGATTGATATTCTTCCACGCAATCTCAAACATTTCAATTTAATGAATTTGGCCTTTAGATGTGAAAAATTGGGGTATCAAGACTTAAACACTTCAATTTCATACCAGTTTATGTTTCTACCAAAGCTTTCCACTTTTGAAACACCTCTGACACCTCGTACTTATTCTTCATGAAATTAATCCATATATTTATTGAATAATCATCAATAAAGGTGACATAATAATGAGAACCACTGTGAAATACAACATCTATTGATCCCCATACATCAGTATGAAACAAATAAAGTTTCGCACTTCTTAAGATTTTGCCATCTCTGTTGAATCTAACCTATTTTTTCTTTTCCAGAAGACAGTCTTCACAAAAATTTATATCAACAGAGTTTAACTTCGGAAGATACCCTTCCGATCACATAATCTTCATGTTCTTATCACTCATATGCCCCAGTCTTTTATGCTATGAGTCAGTGTCTTCACCTGTACTAGCCACTTCCAAAGTAGATTCATTTGAAGTTCGATATAGAGTTTTAACTATAACTCCATGAGATAACACCATAAATCCTTTTTCCACTTCCAAGTTATGTTTTATAAACGTAACTTCAGAGTCACCATTATAAACTTTCGCATAGGTACCAAGTTTTTCTCCAAATTTGGAATGTGTCGGATATTCTTCAATTTCCATGTCGAACCATAAAATTTCACAATTATATCACCCATCCCGACGATATCACACGCTTTCACCTAAAAACACTTGGCCATAGTATTAATCCTTGTAAGAGATCATGATACTCTTATCTCTTGTCGCATGAAAAGAACCTCCCGAGTTTATAATCCAAGACTCCTCCTGCTTTTCCTCAGAGAGTAATAGAAAACCTTATGTAATCATCTTGTTGTCATCTCCAAGGACCTGTACTGGTTCTGCAGCTGCAACTATATTGAACTCTTCTTGATTACCTTTGTTTCCACCATTATTAACACCTTTATTTTCTGGAAAATCACGTCTGAAGTGTCTTTATTTCTTACACGGCCAACACTTCATATTTACTCTAGGTTAGGATTGAGATCTCTCTTACACTTTCCTGTATACTTTCCTCTGGACTTGTTAATGTTCCTTTTTGAATTCCTTCCTCTATTATCTTGTTGCATACTTAAGTCTGAACCTGAAGAACTAGAACTGTAACCTCGTTCTATTCTTCTCTCTTCTTCGTCGATAACCTTTGCTGCACATCATTAAGTAATATGAGTTCTCACTTCCTGTAGAATTACATATAATTGTACCTGCCGTCTATAAACTCTTAAGTAATGAAGACAACAACCTTAAAGCTTTAATTTCGTCATCAAAAGTAGTGCCAACTTTTGAAAGATGAAAAATAATCGACTTAAACTTCCCAAGGTGTGTTGATATCGCTTTTCCTTCCATCATCTTCAAACTGAATAGTTGTACACACAATATAATCTTCCCCGAGGCTGATGACTTTTGATACAACTTTTCAAGTGTATCTATAAGAGTGTTGATGGTGGATTTTTTACAAGGGAGATAATTATAATATTGTTTTTTTCCAAGCCGCAGAAGCGCAAAATAAATACAAATAATTTTCCGAAATAACATTAGAATTATGAATATTACCACTATCCTATATTCTACAAGAAAATCGAGAAGGGATATTCAGCTCCTCGCTAAATTAGCCATGTAGCTTTTTTACGTATATATGGACCATAGAAATTTCAGAGTTATACTCGACTAAATCCTCATTATTTCATGTGCATCTATGCGAACTACTTGTATAAAACAAAACACATGATTATACAAAATTGCGAACATTCAGAATAGAGACTAAGTCATATCTGAAGAAAAACAATAATTAACATACCATCTATTTGCAGAGTCGCATCAAGCATAATTTCAAGTTGAAAACTTCCACGGCTGAATCTTGAAAATGTTCTGTATTCACTGCATAAAAGTTAAGCATGAAATGCTAACAATAAATCTCATACAATTGAAAAACTCTAAACAGGCCATAAATATGGCCACGATATTAATAAATGTCAAAACTAGCCGTAAATAAACAAGAACCATAGTACTAGCAGGTGCTAGCCTTGGCAAACCCTAGTGACACAACCAACACCAGTGAGTAGTACACACGTGTGCCAAAAGGCTATAAAAAGCTAAAATAAAAGCCAAAAGGCCAAAAAAAGCCAACAAAGCACGCACCAAACAGGACCTAGCGGTGCTAGCGCTAGCACTAACTCCCAACTATGGAGCCAACATCGCCAGCGCTAGCGCTAGCTCCAGCGCTGGAGCTGTCAGCACTGGCGTCGCGGCCAGCGTCAGTGCTAGCTCTTGCACCGTTAGCACTAGCTCCAGCACTGGATCCATCAGTGTTAGCGCCACAGCTAGGCTGAAGTTATCCCTTTCCCTATTTTTTCTCGATTGTGCCAGGGCTATCCCTTCACGCTTGCTCGTGCCATCACTATCCTTTGTTCACGAATTATTCATGTGTTTTGAGTCCATGACTCCACTAACTTCTAAGAGAAATCAAAACTATTACATGGGGGAATTATTGATGGGGTTTTGGTCTGGCAGTTATAGCAACATGTGGCGTGGCAACATCCCATAATCTGGAAGTTACAAAGTAGTGGTAAAGCTGAAGGAGTAATGGAATAATGGTTTCCCGAAGATTCCAGGGTGGTTATGCGATTATCCCCAATACTTTTACTTCTCCATATCTTCACCAACTTTATTACTTTCGAGGAATCGTGTGGACTCTAAACTATTATAAATAGGCTCTTTATCCTATTCAGAAACACAACAAGCTTACAATTCTCATAAACTCTGTGATTTTTTTTAATAGTTCTACAATTCTACACATAGTTTATCACACATATTTCCTTCAACTTTCTTTGCTTCCCTCCCCTAAGATCAACCCATTTCCTCTTCTTGTGACCGAATCAGCGCGGAACGGCTACTATCATGGTTTAGGCTTGCCCTGTATAATTTTGATTTCCGAATCTAAATAAAGTACTTCTACAATATATTATTTTGCCTAAAATCAATTTTTAGGTATTAACAATTGGCGACCATAGTGGGAGATCAATCTCTCGGTCACGAATCCATTTCTTCAACCGTCCGAAAATCAATTATTCAATTACCCAAAAATGGTTGGTCTTAGGTCAGATTCAAATACTATCAAATATAACATTTCCCCTTTCAATACCAATGGAAATACACATAATCCCTCTCCATAAGTCAATGGCGCCACCATCCCACGTCTCACCGACGGAATTACTAAAGTGGTCCAAACCCCAATCACTCTGGCCGAGTTGATGCGAAGACAAGAATCTAAAGCAAGAATTCTAGCGAGACTGGAAGATGCAATAGGTGCTTCATTCTCTTCTGTCGTCAAATTAATAGAAGAAGTAGGATGTTGTAGCGCTTTCGAATGAGGACCAGGCTCCACAGAACCAGGGATAGATTTCTCGACTGGTGATCCTCCACCTCACAATATTGGGAGCTTCATCACTACAGAAAATAAGGTGAACCTGCAATCCATATTTCTAATTGAAGACTTGTGTGAGCTTCTTCACTTTTCCAAGGATCAACGTGTCGACACCTTTGCTGCTCTCAATCGCATAGCCGTGAAAAAATATCTAATGCATTCTCCAATGGAGATAAAAAAGTTATATCAGATAGCTCGGCTATGAATAACGTTACTTTCACTGAGGAGGATATGATGGCCGAAGAAGGTCACAACCGAGCCTTGTATGTCATTGCTCATGTCAAGGAGTTCGAATTCAGAAGGGCCCTTATCGACACAGGAGAAGCTGCTAATATCATTACACTCAAGATGCTCAAAGCGACCCAAGTCCCGCAGAACCCGATCATACAACATCCCATAGTGATGAAATATTTTGAAGGTAACCGCACTAACTCCTATGTACATGTTTATTTAAACTTACGAGTGGGTCCTATCGTGTCCAAGGTGAAATTTCACGTCATTAAAAAAGAGCCCGAATACCACATGATACTAGGGCGCCCATGGCTACATGACAGCAAAGCTATCCCTTTCACCTATCATCAATGTATGAAGAAAATGTTGAACGAGAAAATCATACGCATAACAGCATCACTGTCATCCTACACTACAATATATGATGTTGAGTTCTTCAAACCAGGATGATACTGTCAAACCATCCGACAAAGTCTACAGCACGTCGTTACCTGATTGGGCATCGTGGCAGATGAACCACCAACCTTTGCCGCAAAAATCGGATCACCGGAAACGACTTCATGACCCTCTAGATGCCACTACGGGATTTCCGGCATCACAAATCCTCAGCCCGCTAAGAGAAGTCATAGTTTTGTGACTAGTTATGACGGTGATGGAAAAGTGGTCTACCTCCGCAACCGTTGTTGGCAATTAACAGGGGAGGCCCATAAGGAGTCTCCCCGTCCACAAATATGCATCCACAGTAAAGAACAATGCTATGAAGAAGTTCAAGATGCGCTGCGACAATTACAAGACGGTATGGATGCTATAGATGACGCACTTGAAACCATCAATCTGGGAACGGAAGAAAATCCACGACCAGTTTCAATCAGCTCAGCCTTTTCACCAGAAGAAAAAGTAGGGCTTGTCAATCTACTCAAGGAATATCAAGACGTCTTTGCTTGGACCTACGAAGAAATGCTAGGATTAGATTACAAACCAGTTACACATCATTTACATGTTGCTCCTGACGCCAAACCAGTCAAACAATAACTCAGACAGTTCAGACACGAAGTTGAGGAATAAATCAAGATTGAAATTCAGAAGTTTCTAGTAGCGGGCTTTATCAAACCTATCTAACACCCCATATGGTTGGCTAACATTATCCCTGTCAATAAGAAGAATGAAAAAATAAGATGTTGTGTGGACTTCAGGAACCAGAACAAATCTTGTCCCAAGAATGATTGTCCTCTCCCAAACATCGACATGCCAGTGGATGCTACCAGTGGACATGGCATCTTTTCATTCATGGATGGCTACAGTGGCTACAATCAAATAAAGATATACGAGTACGATGCTGAGAAGACCGCATTCCAAACTTCTATCGGGAACTTCTATTACATAGTGATGCCCTTCGGATACAAGAATGCTGGTGCTATTTACCAACGAGCCATGATAGGAATCTTTGATGCACAAGAAAGTAGAAGATTATGTCGACGACATGGTAGTGAAATCCTAAACAAGAGCGTCTTATAAAGACGTCCTACGCCAGGTCTTCGAGAGATGCCGTGAATACCATCTAAAGATGAACCCTCTGAAGTGCGCATTTGGTGTATCCTCCGGGAAGTTTCTGGGGTTTCTGGTAACAACAGAAGGGATCAAGGTGGACCCAACCAAAACATAGGCAATCACCACCATGCCGCTACCAAGCATCGTACGAAGACTTAAAAGCTTGATAGGAAAGGTATCATATATTCGACGTTTTATCCCTGGACTAGCTCAATTTTTCGCTTCATTTACACCCCTGTTAAAGAAAGAGGCAAGTTTTGTCTGGTCATCTACACAACAAAAGGCATTTCATCAAATTCAATAACTGTTGTTATCACCGGCAGTTATGAAATCTCCAACTTCGGGAAAACCGTTACTTCTCTACACAACCTTCAGTGAAGTGGCTATAGGAGCCCTATTGGCTCAAGAAGACGACATGGGGACTGAATGTCCCATCTACTATCTCAGTCGTACATAAGAGATACAGATTTGAGATACCCAAAATTTGAAAGAGCATAAGTATCCTTGGTGCATGTTGTGCAGAAGTTTCAGCATTATCTACTAGCAAATAGAGTATTGTTGATGGCGAAGGATGATCCCATCAAATTCCTACTATCAAAACCTGCTCTCATAGGACGAGTGGCAAAATGGTTACAACTACAGATGTCAGAGTTCGACATATCATGTGTATTACCAAAAGAGATAAAGGGACAAGCAGTTGCAGACCTACTTGCAGCTTTTCCAGGAGAAGATGATACTACGACTCATGAAGACGTACCCAGAGAATTCCCAGACATCTCACTCGCTGAAGAAGAAGCCTGTTATTATTATACTTTGATGGCTCTGCTACCACAAGTAATAATACAGGAGGAGCCGACATCGTACTAGTTTCACCGACCAGCGAAGTATCCTCACATTCGTTCAAGCTAGACTATAAATGCACTAATAACTCTGCCGAGTATGAATTTTTTCTATTGGGACTATCGCTAGCCAAACAAGATGGAGAAACACGTATCGAAATAAGGGGAGACTCGAAGCTACTAATAAACCAGATGAATGATGTATATTATCTCAAGGAATAAACGCTAGCCCCGTATAGGGATGAGGCACATAAGCTTTTAACTCATTTTGCCGAGGTGAAAATCTTACATATGGGGCGCACCAACAACAGACACGCTGATTTATTGGCAACCCTAGCCTCAAAAATCCAATTCGAAGGCTCAGAAGCGACCTTCACCGTACAAAGACCTATCATGCCCTCGACCTAGATGAACAAGCCTGACAAAGAACAAGTTAATGACTGGAGGATGCCTATAATCCAAGAGCTCAACAACTCGCATATCCAAGGGAAGGTCAATTTTAAAGATTTGAAGCATTTTTTTTTATTACATGGGATACTATATCATAGAAATTCAGAAGGATCTCTATCAAGATGTATGGGAGACAATGAGGCGCAAGGGCGACTTAGTTAGGTACACCATAAAATATGCGGTCATACGCTAGTAACAACCTTATATAGATGCCTCCAAAGTCTTGGTTATTACTGAGCCACCATGGAGGCTCAATCCCGATTGTTGCAGGGATCATTCCCTAATTTTCAGGTCTCTCCGCAACAGTCATAAGTGCCAACTATACACAGTGCTGGGGACTGGCGGGAACCATATATCAAATACCTTCAAAACAACATTCTACCTCAGGAAAAGCGGGAAGTAGAACGCGTGATCCGAAAAGAAAAAAGATTTGTCTTTCACGAAGGGATACTCTACTGAAAGAGCTTTGGTGGTGATTTGTTGTGATGTTTAATAGAAGAAGATAACAGATTACCTTGAAAGAAGTGCACGAAGGAGAACACCAAGGCAAGAGGAAAATATTTCTCCTAATCCATGATAAATATTACTGGCCGACCATGGAGGACGATGCGGATTCATTTTTTCAGAAATGTCACCAATGTTAAAATCACGGCAACCTCATCCACACACCTTACTTTCATCTTCACTCAGTAAGCCGCCCTTGGTCGTTCTACAACTGGGGACTGGATCTCATTGGTAAAATCAACCCATCCTCATCAAAATAACACGAGTACATACTCACTGCTACAAAATAATTCATCGAATGGGTCAAAGTTGTTCCCCTTAGAAGCACGACTGGAGCAACAATAACAACCTTCATCAAGGAACATATCATATGCATATTTCGGGTACCAAAGAAAATCGTAACAGACAATTGTACTCCATTTGCAAATAAATATGTGCGAAAATTACTCAAAAGTTATGACACCAAGAAGGTATTTTCCACACCATACTACCCTCAAGGGAACGGGCAAGATGAAAGCACCAACAAAACTCTTATTAGAATATTAAGTCATACTGCTTATGACCATCCAAGAACATGGCACGAACAATTTCCTATGGCTTTGTGGGAATACAGAACTTCTCCGAAGGGTTCAACAAGAACCTCACCATTTCCTCTTGTATATGGGGCCGATGTAATTCTACCTGCAGAGATTAAAGTTCCATCATCCAGAATTGCAGCAGCAAGCGGAGTTTATTGGGATGAATCCGAAATACCCAATTCTCGAGTAGCATATCTAGACACACTCGAATCTAAACGAGCCAAAGCAGAAAAATATGTAGAGCCTTATCGACGAAAGATTTCCAGGGCGTACGATAAGGCAGTGCAACCACGAGTATTTCAAGTAGGGGATCTGGTACTTAGGACATCTAAGCATATTTGACAAGATATGTTCGCGCCGAAATTTTCTCCAAAGTGGGAAGGGCCTTATGAGATCTCCAAGGCCATGCAGAACGGGTATTACAAGCTGGTTAATATGAATGGAGAAGTTGTAGGGACAATCATTAATGGTAAGTGGCTCAAGGTATATTACGCCTAAAAATACCTTCCCTTTCACAAGTTCAATATAATTCCAAAACATATATTTGAACTTTCAAATTCAAAGCCCATTACATTCATCTGAAACATTATTTATTCAAAATATTCAAAACCCAAAAATAAAATAAAATAATAATAATAATAACAGGAATTTTCTCACTACCCATCTTATAGTCTAGAAATAAATCTATGAGTAGAGGATAATCGCGATGATGTAATTTTCCCAATCTCTCATCATACTTCTATGAACGAGTCTGAAGATCTCGAGCCATTTCTTCAGTTTTAGAGGATTCTTCTTTCAAGGCTTTCCCTTCTGCCAAAGCTGCTGCATGAGCCTCTCTGACACTCTCCAAATGTTGATGCAACCAGTTTACGTTTAAACGGAGACCCTCACAAGTAGTCAACATCTCATCCCATTCCTGAATTTTCAGGTCCGTAACTATATATGGAAGTGCATCATCCATTTCAGAAATAACATGGAGTAGTTCTACGATGGCTGTTACAAGAATGGGACTATGACTCTTCACCAGCTCTGTTGTACCGATATGCCCGTACTTCTTCCATATCTTTGTGTAGAGATCCACATGATATTTTGGCACAACAAATCTTCCCACTTCTTCATACTTCTGAGATTCTGAATCAATTTCTAACTCAAAGGGGAGCCCGACATTGGGATAATCATGAATGGGAAGACTCGAGTCAACATTTGCAAGGGAAGCCATGATTCTGGAAAAACTCTTAAAGCCGGCTTCAAAATTTTCTCTACTATTTGATGGTACGAACTCCATATTTTCCTTATTTCCAGCATGTCTAATCTTCATCTCCTGTTACAACCAAAAAAGCAACAATACGTTTAAAAAAAAGGGCGGTTTCAAGAAAAAGGGGAAGAAAGATGCTTACCATTGCCTTGAAGTTCCTAGTGCTCATATGTCTCTTTGGTACCTTTTTAACATGAGAAACCTAGAAAAAATAACAATCAAATCATTTTCAGGCTTTCACTGTAATCATCATACACGTATGAAAGCTTAGGAGTGAAGAGAAACTTACCGTACTTGTAATCCAGGTAGTACGCTTGACATAAGAGCTACCTTGGTTCGAGCTTCCATGGTTATCAGACATGTTGGAGTGATGAAGTAATTCAAGGCTGTTATGAGTTCTGGGAAGAATAAAAGTGAAAATCCATAAGAATGAGAGTAAAACTGGTCAGAGTCGTCCGCTTTTTTTTAAACAGATAAAGGTGAGAAACCCTAAAATTCAAATAAGTGGAATTTTCTGAAATTTATCTCGAGGAGAATGGATCTGAGCATGACTGTTGACCAAGGCTCCAGGACCATCCGTTGTCAAGAGAAACGTGATAGGCTTGATCCGGCAACCAGTTCAGCACGTGCATCTCATCCACGCCTCCAACACAAACAAGAGTTGTAGCCGTGGTTCCCCTCTCAGTTTTGTTCACACGCATGATTATCCTTGCTTTACCAAAAACCATATGTAGCTGCTACCACTAGCGCCTCGGTATTGATACCACCATTTAGTGTTTACCACGAAACATTACTGTTCCGCGCTAAGCACTTATTGTTGATGGTGGATTTTTGACAAGGGAGAAAATTATAATATTGCTTTTCGCCAAGCCGCATAAGCACAAAATAAATATACATAATTTCCTGAAATATCCTCAGAATTATGATTACTACTATCCTAAATTCTGCAAGAAAATCGAGAAGGGATATTCATCTCCTGGCTAAATTAGCCATGTAACTCTTTTGCGTATATATGCACCATAGCAATTTCAGGGTTATACTCGACTAAATCCTCGTTATTTAATGTGCATCTATGCGAACTACTTGTATAAAACAAAACACCTGATTATACAAAATTGCGAACATTCAGAATAGAGGCTAAGCCATACCTGAACAAAAATATTAATTAGATGCATAACATCTAATTGCAGAGTCACATCAATCATAATTTCAAGTTGCAAGCTTCCACGGTTGAATCTCTTGAAAATATTCTTTATACACTGCATAAATTTAAGCATGAAATGCTAACAATAAATGTCATACAATATAGAAACTCTAAACAGGCCATAAATATGGCAACGATATTAATAAATGTCAAAGATAGCGGTACATAAACAATAACCATATCACTAGCAGGTGCTAGCCTTGGCAAACCCTAGTCACACATCCAACACCAATGAATAGCACACACAAGTGCCAAAATGATAGAAAAACTATAATAAAAAAACAAAAAGCCAACAAAGCACGCGCCAAACAGGCCCTAGCGGTGCTAGCGCTAGCACTAACTCCCAGCGCTAACGCCGCGACCGCTAATACTAGCTCCTGCACCGTTAGCGCTAGCTCTAGCATTGGATCCATCAGTGCTAGCACCACAGCTAGCGCTGGAGCTATCCCCTTCCTTATTGTTTCTCGACACGCTTGCTCGTGCCAGCATTATCCTTTGTTCACGAATTATTCATGTGTTTTGAGTCCATGACTCCACTAACTTCTATGAGAAATAAAAATAATTACATGGGGGGATTATTAATGGGATTTGGGTCTGGCGGTTATAGCAACATGTGGCGTGGCAACAACTCATGTTCTGGAAGTTACAAAGTAGTGGTAAAGATGGAGCAGTTAATGGAGTAATGGATTAATGGTTTCCCGAAGATTTCAGGGAGGTTATACCATTTTCCCCACGACTTCCACTTCTTCATCTCTTCACCAACTCCACTACTTTACAATGAATCTTGTGGACTGTCATCTATTATAAATAGGCTCTTTAGCCCATTTCAGAAACACAACAATCTTACAATTCTCATAAGCTCTGTGATTTTTCTCAATAGTTCTACAATTCTACACATAGTTTATCATACATATTTCCTTCAACTTTCTTTACTTCCCTCCCCTAAGATCAACCCATTTCCTCTTCTTATGACCGAAGTTGGGCGGATCGGCTACTGTCGTAGGTTAGGTTTGCCTTGTACGATTTTGATTTCCGAATCTAAAGAAACTACTTCTACAGTACATTGTTTTGCCTAGAATCGATTTTTAGGTATTAAAAAAGAGTCTTCGTACCGGTAATTTCTTGAACGTTGTTATGAAATTCCCCCATTAGACATCTACGCATCACAACCACATACTTGCAATCAAGAATCAACCATTCTTTATCTTTGAGTGACCCATTTTTCTCGACTCCACCCAATGGGACACCAAGGTCTTGTCGTATAGATAGTCTTCCATCTGAGACTTCCAAAGCGTAAATTTTTTCTTAATAAAAACTTTAACCCTTGCTACTGTACTTTCGTCATTATCATACCCATAACTCAAACTTCACTTGTATTCAAAGAAATCAATAACCTTTTTGTTAATAAACCTAAACAACTTTGATAACTTCCATAAACAATTGCACCGATCCTAAAGCTCTGACACCAGTTGTCAGGATTTTTTCTCTAAAGGAACTGTTGCAGATAATCACTTCAGGTACTGACAAAACCATGAAATACAGGATCTTGGAATGATATGGTGAATAATAAGTAAACAAAGCACAAACAATAACAAAAAACGAGAAAGTAAATCAAACTCACAAGAAACACAAGATTTTATAGTTGTTCAACAATATATATATATAGTATATATATATATATTGTTCACGTTCAATTTGAGCTTCACAAACTCCAATCTACTATGAACGAATAATTCAATAAAGCAACAACTGGTACCATACAGAAACGGCCATAAACTGGAGTGGTTCCACTCTGCAAGACCAAAAAGATTCTTCTGATGTATCATTTCTGGGTCGATACAAATGTATAACATCTTTTTGGAAGTTCTAGCAAAACCTTAGCTTCACCGCAGTAATCACCACAGTATTGCCTCTAACAAAGTTTTAACGACAAAATTTCAGATTTTCTTCGTTGTTGTTTAGATGACAAATCAATTTTGTCAGCATAAATAAATTTAGGACAAAAGTTACACGTTGTCAGCAATAGTATTTTCATTGACCAATTTTTTTTCGTAATTAAAAAATAATTTAAATGTGACTACAATTTGTTTTGATACTAATAGTCCTAACGAAAAAAATCCTTATTTGGCACGTTATCATTTCGGCAAAAAATTGATTTTGTCATTGTAAAATATATTTACGGACAAAAGTCTGAAATTGTCAGCAATATAATATTTAGAGACTAGTTGTTTATTTTGTCACTAGAAAACAATTCCGTGACCGAAATAACTCATCACAAAAGAATTATCGGAGACGAAAAAAGGTTGGTCACTAATTTTGGTCACAAAAACCTCTCGCCATAGTGCATGAACCATTTTCTCTCTCTCTTATTTTTGTGACAACTTTAGAGACTGATTTTACCATTTGTCGCCAAAAAAATATTTATGGTGGAAAAAAAAAAACCTCGCTAAACAGTACTTTTATAAACTAATTTTTATTGGTCACATAAAATCTTGTCACTAAATGTGTGTTTTTTTGTAGTGCCATTCTCTTGCTTTGCGCTACTTGAATTTAGGACAGCTATTCGAAATTTTAGTGAAACACTGAATTTGTTATCTCTAATTTTCACTCACCACTAAATTTAGCTTTCTGCCTAAAGCTAATGCAAGAATCTTTCTCAATCTCTCTACAATTGTGTTACATTTATTTTGGTTGTATATAATCTACAATTCCTAATACATATTACCTTATATTAGGGTCTAGGTTTATTTTTTTATTCCACATTACTTGATATTTTCATATTTTTCCACAAAACTACCAATAATTCCCTAACATTTTGTCTTGGAACTATAAGTTTATTTACAAATACACTAGTAAAAATTAATATTTGAAGAATTATTTCAAGGGCATAGATGGAAAATTTTCATATCCCTCTCCAATTATTAATCTACGTGAAAGCTCCCGAACCATCATCTAAAGTGGAACAGAGGGAGTATTTATATTGGTTAAAAACTTGGCCACCAAGAACCCTTAACAAATATTAGCTAGGAAATACCTTTTATATATCGGACAAGATATAAAATAGGAAATACCTCTTTAGGTTCCCACCTAGGACTAGGGAACCCAAATTCATTCTTAAAATAAGTCTTCAATATACAACATCGAAAATTCTTTACGGACCGTCTAAACAAACTACACAAAAATCGCCCCCTCACATCTCTTTAAATCGTGGGTTCCAAAAGTGACCCCCTGCTAATCCCACGTGAGTGGAGTCCATCGCCATGTGAGGGTACGGTTTTCAAAGAGTCTATTTAGATGGTCCGTATAGAACCACTGATGCAACATATACTGGGGTTATTCTACGGTCATTGTAAACCGAAATAAAATCGACTTAAGAGTTAAAAACACGGCTTTAACTAGTGATAATTAATGAAACTGCAAACTATAAACAAAACTAGTAGTAAAACACCAAGGTGACCATGTTTGGTTTGAAAAAACTCCTCCCATATTATTTTTTACAAATAAAAACCCTTTGAAATAAAAATGATACAAAAACCCCTTTTCAAACGATTATCTTTAAATTTAGTTTTATTTACTTTTTAAAATACCAGCCATGCCCTTCCCTATATATTCTTAAGCCTTTGAAAGGAAAGTTTTTGGCGAAAGAAAATATTGAGAGAGAGAAAACCCGATCTTCGTTTTTTCTTTGAGAGATCGAAAAATATTCAGAGAGAAAAACATATCTCCTAGAAATCATTTTCAGATCTTCATTGTTTCTTTGTTTATAGGGTTTCAACTCTAAAATTCAAAGATTCACGACGATTTAATTGATATTTACAACTCAAAAAGTAATTTTTAGGTTCAAATTGATTGAATAAGAGGAGAGCAGATCTGGTATTCGTTTCTTTAACTGAAGTAGAGAAAAGAATTTACAGTTTCAGTTTATTCTTCGAATCATTCATCGGAGACTGAAATTCAACTTTTTAGTTTGTTCTTCGAATCATTCATCAATGAGATTAAATATTGGTTTGAAGAATCCAACTGAAGTTATAGTTTATCATTCCAATTTAATCATCTTCTCATTCGGCTCAAGCTATTGTTTTAGTTGAATCATTCATCGAAGAATGAATTTTAACTTTTCAGGTAATAACGGTAAGTTTCTTAAACATTCTATTTGTTTCTCTTGGTTTCGTCATTTTTATATGCTGAGATATTTTTTCCTGTTCTGTTTTAGAAATCTATCCTTTAGCTTATGTTGTGATTTCATCGGAGAATAACGCGAAATGGAAATGGTTTTTGGAGAATTTGAATGGAGTCATTTCTCCTATGCCAAAAAGTTTACTTGTGAGTGATCGAGGTAGTGGTTTGGTGAATCAAATTCCTGCTATATTCCCTGATGCGGTTCATGGTTGGTGTTACTGGCATATGAAGAAAAATACCAATACATACTTTCCGAAGGATAATAAGGTTTACAACAATTATGTGTTGGGATTGTTTGAAAAATGTGTGAATGCTAATACACATACAAAATTTTCAGAGAACCAGGAGAAGTTGATGCGGGTCAAAAATCAGAAGTTACAAGATTATCTGAGTAGAGCTCCAGTTGATAAATGGGCAAGTGTTTATTTCCCGGTCTTCGTTATGGTAGGTTGTGTTCGAATATCGCTGAGAGTTTCAATAGTTAGATCCTTGAAGAGAGAGAGAATCTTATAGCCATCATGGTTGATGATATCAGAGTGAAGCTTATGAATCAAATGTGTGTACGTCGCGATGAATATGCAACCTTATTGAAGTGGCGAGAAACTTTATGTCCATAATTTGAAATTGAGTTGTACAACAACAAGATGCATGACTGTGAATACAGTGTCACCAAGTCATCGGAATATGTGTTTGAAGTTCATTCGACATTAACACAAATGGTCGATTTGCAAAGAAGAATATGTTCTTACAACCGCTGGCGCATCAACGGTTTCCCTTGTGCCCATGCTATCCGCTGTATCATGCTAAATGAAGAAGATCCTTATAAGTATGTCAAATTCTACTTTTCAGTAAATTTCTACGGGGAAAATTATGCAAGAGCAATTGATCATGTCCCCACAGTTGAAAAGCCTGCGATTGTGTCTCCAAAATTTGTTGTTCTTCGTCCTGATGCTCTACCACAATCAGGTCGTCCAAGGAAGAAGAAGAGAATTCATAATACAGGTTAAGTTCCCAATAAGAAGATGAGAACGTGTGGTAGCTGTCATGTTTTGACTACCCAAAACCGAAGGACATGCCCTGCCCATCAGATTTGAAGTCATTTCGACTACAATTCATCGACTTTCATTTTTCAGTTTTCGTTTAAACTACTATATGTTTTAATCTATATTTTCTGATTTATTATTTTTTCTATATTTTTTACAGTTAAACATGTTAATTTGCTGCAGGTGTTTCATGTTTGTTTAATTTTAGTTTAAGTTTTTTAGAGTTACAGACTTTTATAATTTGTGGGAACCAAAATAAGTTTCATAGTTTGTCACATGCTTCAATATTTTTTTCATCTCTAATATAATGGAATTTTTTTTGGTTCCATCAGTTTTTTTCATCTGGAATAAGATGGAACCAAAAAAATTAAATGGAACTTTTTTTGGTTCCATCATTTTTGTTTACGTCTGTGATATGTTTGTTCAATGCCTAAGCTTTTAGCTTTAAGTTGCAACTTTGGCCTCATAGTTTGTCAAAGAGGATCTTGTACGCAAGCTTTGGCCTCATATTCTATACCTTTTGTTTTCTATGCGCTTCAGACGAAAAATTTCCTTTCAAAAGGCTCTTCATGTAATAGCAAACATGAAGGCCGCAATCATTCCTGAAATTAACAAAGCAAGATCTTTAAATTGAACAAAACAAAAAAGGAGTGAAATGAAGAGAGTGAAGAGAAGATCTCTTAACACAAGTTTTTTTTAAAGCACTTACACATCTTGCTGACAACACAAATGGGTGTTCAAAATGAATTCTTTTGATTGACCTACCGGCTCTAGTGAGAGCTTTGCAACATGTTGTTTGATTACTAACACCATTCTTTCTTTCATGCTTTTAGAACTTTTGCTGCATTCATCTTAAGTTTCAGCTATGAAGTTGTAGTGAGAGAATTATCCAGTCTCATTATCAAAAGCTAGCAATGTCCAGTGGTACAAATTTTCACCAAGTTTTATGAGCAATGGAACGAATATAAATTCTTGATTGTAATCCATTTTGTCGATGAAAGCTACAATTGCAGAGCGACAATTTTTCCCGATTGAGTATAATGTCTGAAATTCAGTAAAAAATCAAAAATCAAGTTCTAATTTGGTTTCAGAAAAACACTTGTATAAGAGAATTTAGAGGAAACTTTCATATGTGCTTAGAAAAACTGATCTTTTGTACTTAAGAGTACTTTCTGGTTTTAACTCTTTATTTGATATGTTCTTTTGCAATTTCAGCATGTAGAATTCAATCATATCTCCGGCGACGTCACCCTTTCTTATCAAGTTATTCATATTCCTTCCCGTTATGTACAATCAAAGCTTTTTTTTCTCCCATGCCATGTAACTGTTGTTAAATTGTTGAAAAACAAATTAATGATTAAAAAAGCAGAAAAGAAACTAAAAGAAATGTATTCTTATTTTGGTTTCAACACTGAAATTATGAAACCAAAAAACTGAAAAAGTATGAATGCCACTTACCTTTCATTATGTATTTTAAAATATCCGCACACGAGCGTTTTCTGATTTGAATCGAGTACCTGCATAATCTTCAAGTTGTCAACTGCTTTCAACTTCACCTCATTTTTTTTTCGTTTCTTTCTTCAACGACTTTTTAGAGTGTTTTCTGCTAACACAAAAACTCTTGTTTCTTTTTTTCTTCTTAACTTCCCTAGGTGTATAATCCTGCATCTTAACAGGTGCTTGCATATTCCTTTTGTTTTTCCTCATTCTTGATATTATGTTACTCACCTTTTGTTCGGGAGTGACGTCTTCATGTTCACTATCTTTTTTGTCACTGTCACTTTGCGTCAATCCCAAACTGAAATGAGGCATATCTTCTAAATCAATTACATCTTTTTCCATGTGTATAACTGAGTAGTAGCACATGCCTTGACTTTCTGGCTTTGATGTAGAACCCTTCTTTGCATATTCATATTTCATTTGCTAAAGAACACTTTCATCAAGTGAACCCTGAGTTGACACTTCAATCTCGATATCTTGCTTTGACGAATAACTTTTCTTGGCTTCCGATTCTACCTGTTCAGCCACCTTGATATCTTCTATTGTGGTTGTAGTCTATTCAGAAACTTCTTCTATTACACTGTTCAATTTAGTCTTCTACAAAGAAGTTTCAACTTGTTCAGCCACCTTGATATCTTTAGTTGTGTTTGGAGTTATCTCCAAAACTTCTTCTATTCCATTATCTGTCGCTTGCTTTGCTTTGTTGATTTCATATTCAACTTGCTCAGCCACCTTCGATTCTTCAATTGTGTTTAGAGTTAACTCCGAAACCTCTTCAATCATTCGCTGAACTTTGTCTTCAGATGATGAAACCTTTTTTGGTTCCATCACTTGTTGCTCCTGAACTTTGCTTTCAGATGATGAAACCTTATCTGGTTCCAACAAACAACATTAAAAATCTTTAATCAAACCTTGAATATGAACTTCATGTGCTGAAACCTTTTCTGGTTCCGTTGCATCATTTTGTTGAGTTTCTTCAGGCAGATTCATTACCTGTAAGATTTATTGAGTTCAAAAAAATCAGATTCATTGACAACAAACAAACCAAATCAAAGTAAATTATTATAGCTTTGCTTATCATATCCTATAATATTAAGATATCTAACTCAAACAATTCTCAAATGAAACTTTTCTGGTTTCATTAAAAAAGAAATTCATACCAATTTATTCAAATGGAACTATCATTAACCCAACACACACAAATAAACAAGATCATATTTAACATATCTAATATTTAACATATCACCTCCACTTGTTCTTCACGGTTCGAAACTGTTTTAGGTACTGTTTCTTCACGGTTCGAAACCGTTTTAGGTAGCGTTTCTTCACAGTTCGAAACTGTTTCTGTTTCATATCTTTTGTGTTTCTGTCTCACGTAATTCTCCTTCACTAGTTGTAACCTTTCCTCAACATCATATTTGGCCAGTATTGATTGATGGAACTTTTTTTGATTTCATCATTTTTTTTCATCTGGAATAAGGTGGAATTAAATAAAGGATGAAACTTTTTTTAGTTCCATCATTTTTTTTCATCTGGAATAAGGTGGAACCAAATAAATGATGGATTTTTTTTAAGTCTCAGACATTAAAAAGTATAAACGACAAGAACTATTGTTGCTTTTACCTTTGAGAAAATTTCTTGTTTTTTGCTAAGATCATCGAAATTATTCATTATCGCCTTGCATATTCCATCTAGGTTCCATGTAGCGAACCTTGCGTACATGTCGCGACCATCCTGTCTTAAGGTGATGTTTGACATCTCGGCAAACCAATATTGGAAAAAAAAAATACAAGACATTCAAATTAGTAATCAAACTCGGGAAAAATAAAAAACAAATAATTTATGAATCAAAAGAAACAAAAATTAACTTACCAATGGGTAAATTACGCAACCAGATACATCATCAACTTGTTTGGCTTTTATTATAGACTCAATTAGATACTCATGGAAAATATATGCCCAACACACCTTATTCATCTCAAATACTTGGTATAAGTATTTTGAAGTTAGATTATGCCCACCTTTGTTTGGGACAAATATTGAAACCAAAAGAGATAGAAGACGAATAACTTGACGAAGTCTTCACCTTTTGTTTCATTCGCTGTATTTTCCATCATAGCTCTTAGAATATCAGTTTTCCTCATCTTCTTATCTCCCTTAAAGTACTCAACCGCAAACATGTTACCTTTTTCTTCAGCTCATCATCTTTGGCTATATCTACATCCTTCGTCATTTGTAGACCAAAATTCATAGCAAATTATTCCGGTGTGGTCTGCAATATTATGTTCTTTGCTCTCATTAACTTAAAACAATCTGGCCTCACACGTTTCGCACTCTTATGATATGAACCTAAGATCATCTGAATTGCTTTCGTATTTTTCTTCAAAGTTTCTTCTTGTAGTGTACCTTTGTAAAACCGTTTGAAGAAATGCCAAAATGGACAAGCATCAAGGGCTTTCATGTGTTGTTCCTTTTTTTTGTATTAAAGCTTTTATGGCAGGTGCCTCCGCACACAAATGATGCAACGTGCACCTATGCGGTTCTTTAACTATTTTTTCCCCTGTTGTTAAACTAGAAGTAAACCATAAACACCAACATAGTTGGTATGAACCGTACAGTGAAAATGATGAAACCATTTTCGATTCCATCAAAATAGCCATTAAGTATAAAAACACCAACATAGTTGGTTTAAACCATACAGTGAAAATGATGAAACCAATTTCGGTTCCATCAAAATAGCCATTAAGTAATAAAACACCAACATAGTTGGTTTCAACCATATAATGAAAATGATGAAACCAATTTTGGTTCCATCAAAATATTCATTAAGTAAAAAAGCACCAACAGAGTTGGTTTCAACCATACGGTGAACAAGATGAAACCAATTTTGGTTCCATCAAAATAGCTATTAAGTAAAAAAACACCAACATATTTGGTTTCAACTATACAGTGAAAGTGATGAAACCAAACTGAACATAATTGAATCGTGAATAAATAAGGTGAAAACAAATATAATTGAAACCTAATTATGAAACCAGTGATTTCGAAACAAATGAAACCTAAACCTAATGTATGAAAGCGGTTATTTTCTCTTTCAGAAATTACGGAAGAAATAAATGAGAGCGGTTATTTTCTCTTTCAGAAATTACGGAAGGATAGTTTAGACAGTTGATTTCAAATGGGGTTTCTGTGAACATTTTGTTTTGTTGGGTTTTTCGTTGTTGGATAGTGACATGTTTGGGATTATAACCCATGCAAAACTAGTAGTAAAACACCAAAGTGACCAAGTTTGGTTTACAAAAACTCCTCCCATATTATTTTTTACAAATAAAAACCATTTGAAATAAAAATGATACAAAAACCCCATTTCAAACGATTATATTTAAATTTAATTTTCTTTACTTTTCAAAATACTAGTCATGCCCTTCCCTATATATTCTTAAGCCTTTCAAAGGAAAGTTTTTGGCGGAAGAAAATTTTGAGAGAGAGAAAAACCGATCTTTGTTTTTTCTTTGAAAGAGAGAAAATATTAAGAGAGAAATCAAAAATATTCAGAGAGAAAAACAGATCTCCTAGAAATCATTTTCAGATCTTCGTTTTTTTTTTTTTTTTATAGGGTTTTAGTTCTAAAATTCAAAGATTCACGCCGATTTAATCAATATTTGCAATTCAGAAATTAATTTTTAGGTTCAAATTGATTGAATAATAGTAGAGCAGATCTGGTATTCGTTTCAGTTTAACTGAAGTAGAGAAAATAATTTACAGTTTCAGTTTGTTCTTCGAATCATTCATCGGAGATTGAAATTCAACTTTTCAGTTTGTTCCTCGAATCATTCATCAGTGAGATTAGATATTGGTTTGAAGAATCCAACTAAAGTTACAGTTTATCCTTCCAATTTGATCATCTTCTCATTCGGTTTTCAAGCTATTTTTTTAGTTGAATCATTCATCAGAGATTGAAATTCAACTTTTTAGGTAATCGATTTTGTTTTTGTTTGAATTTTCGAGTTTATTTTGATTATGAAACTCATATCCATTTATTTTTACAATTTTTTTGGTTAAGTTTTTGATGTTCTTATTCAAATCTATTAGAATGAAAATTGTTATGTTGTTGATGTCCTTATTCAAATTTTGTTGTTGTTGTTGTTGTTGTTGTTGTTGATATTCACATCTAGTGAAACTTTTTTTGGTTTCACACTTTTTCCTGTAGATTATGGAATCTATTCTCGCGGTTATATCTCATAAAGAGGATACATTATCGTTTTGTATTGGTCTACAAGCATCTATTTTTGATTTGAAGGGTAGTATATGTTCAAGTTGGTGTCAATTCTGTCTTCTTTCTATAAAAAAAATTCACATAGTTGGTGATCAGCAAAAGGTTATCAATTGTGATTTTGATCTCCAATCAGTTGCTCTATTTACTTTGTTTAATAAGCTTTCATTTCTTGAGTTACATGTAAGGCATAGAGATGAGTGTTCTAGTTCTAGTTCAGGAAGTTCAGTAATTATACCTTTTGAGCAGCCATAAAGTTCAGGCATTATACCTTTTGAGCATCCACGAAATTCAGGAATTATACCTTTCGAGCATGCATGACTTACAAATTTAGTTGATTATGATGTTCGTACTAAAGTTAAAGAACCATTGAAGTTTGCACTTTGGTTAGGCATTTTTTAGGGTGTCAATCAGGTGTTTACGAGAGGTGTTCAACAAGTTCATTCTGATTTATTGAAATATCATGCAACATCTGGGTATTCATTCAAGATTACAAGGAATGAGATGTTGAGGATTTGTGCATGTTGTGCTAAGAAGGAAGAAAAGAAACGTGAATGGCATATATATGTTGTTTCTATTGATGGTGTTGAAGTTAGTCCTTTTATTATCAAGGAGTTAAATAAGAAGCATACTTGTTGTGGTGGAGTTGTAAACAGACCATATGTGTTGAAGAAACTAATTAGTAGCTTGATTCTCGAAGAGATTAAACATAATTCATAGAAGAAGACAAATGATATTATAAATCAGTTTACAAGAGAGTATGGCTTTGACAGTAGTCGATATTATGCATATGCATGGAAGAGGCATGTATTGAATACTACATGGGGAGAGAACGAGAAATCATTTATGTACTTGAAATGGTATACAAACAAATTGACTGAAACCAATCCCGGATCTCGTGTTGTTTTGGAAGTTGAAAATGGGATTCAAAAATTTCAGAGATTGTTTATCTCTTTCGGAGCATGCATTCGTGGATTCAATTACCGTCGTCCTTTATTATTCTTTGATGCAGCCCATTTGAAGAGTAAATACCTTGGTCATATCATGGCAGCAACAGGTCTAACCGGGAATGACGCTAAGTTTCTTAAAAATTCTATTTGTTTCTCTTGGTTTCATCATTTTTATATGCTAAGACATTTTTTCATGTTCTGTTTTAGAAATCTATCCCTTAGATTATGTTGTGGTTCCATCGGAGAATGACGCAAACTCGAAATAGTTTTTGGAGAATTTGAATGAAGTCCTTTCTCCTCTGCGCAAAAAGTATACTTTTGTGGGTGATCGAGGTAGTGGTTTGGTGAATCAAATTACTGCTATATTCCCTGATGTTGTTCATGGTTGGTGTTATTCGCATTTGAAGAACAATATCAATACATACTTGCCGAAGGCAAATAAGGTTTGTAACAATTATGTATTGGGATTGTTTGAAAAATGTGTGTATGCTATAAAATTTTTTCAGAGAACCAGGAGAAGTTTATACGGGTCAAAAATCAGAAGTTACAAGAATATCTGAGTAGATCTCCAGTTGAAAAATTGGCAAGTGTTTATTTCCCGGGTCGTCGTTATGGTAGGTTGTGTTCGAATATCGCCGAGAGTTTCAATAGTTGGATCCTTGAAGAGAAAGAGAAGCCTATAACCATCTTGGTTGATGAGATCAGAGTGAACATTAGAATCAAATGTGTGTACGTCGCGAGGAATGTGCAACCTTATTGAAGTGGCGAGAAACTTTGTGTCTAGAATTTGAAATTAAGCTCTACAACAAAAAAATGCATGGCCGTGAATACAGTGTCACCAAGTCGTTGCAATATGTGTTTGAAGTTCATTCGATATTAACACAAACGGTCGATTTGCAAAGAAGAACATGTTCTTGCAAGCGCTGGCGCATCAACGGTTTCCCTTATGCCCATGCTATCCGTTGTATCATGCTAACTGAAGAAGATCTGTATAAGTATGTCGAATTTTACTTTATAGTTAAGTTCTACCGGGAATCCTATGCAAGAGCAATTAATCCTGTCCACACAGTTGAAAAGCCTGCGATTGTGTCTCCAAAATCTGCTGTTTTTGGTCCTGATGCTGTACCACAATCAGGTCGTCCAAGGAAGAAGAAGAGAATTCCTAATACAGGTTCAGTTCCCAATAAGAAGATGAGAACTTGTGGTAGCTGCCATGTCTTGACTACCCATAACCGAAGGACATGCCATGTGCATCATGTTTGAAGTCATTTCGACTATAGTTCATCGACTTTCATTTTCAGTTTTCGTTTAGACTACTATATGTTTTAATCTAAATTTTCTGATTTATTCTTTTTTCAATAGTTTTTATAGTTAAACATGTTAATTTGCTGCAGGTGTTTCATGTTTGTTTAATTTTAGATTAAGTTTGTCAGAGTTGCAGGCTTTTATAATTTGTTGGAACCAAAATAAGTTTCATAGTTTGTCACAAGCTTCAGTATTTTTTTCATCTCTAATATGATGAAACTATTTTTGGTTCCATCATTTTTTTTCATCTGGAATAAGATGAAACCAAAAAAATGATGGAACTTTTTTTGGTTCCATCAGTTTTTTTCATCTGGAATAAGATGGAACCAAAAAAAATTAAATGGACTTTTTTTGGTTCCATCATTTTTGTTTACGACTGTGATATGTTTGTTCAATGCCTAAGGTTTTAGCTTTTTTGCATTATGTTGAAACACTTTTTGGTTTCTACTTGTTTGTTCCATAAACTGAGATCTTTATAAACATACAGACTGAGATTTTTTTATAAAAGTTCCAAGTATTTTAAACAAAAACTGAAATCATTACACAAGTACTTTAAACTAAAACTAAAACTGTCAACTTTAAGTTGCAACTTTGGCCTCATAGTTTGCACCTTTGTCAAAGAGGATCTTACATGCCAGCTTTGGCCTCATATTCTATACCTTTTGTTTTCTATGCGCTTCAGACGAAAAATTTTCTTTCAAGAGGCTCTTCATATAATAACAAACATGAAGGCCGCAATTATTCATGAAATTAACAAAACAAGATCTTTAAATTGAACAAAAAAAAAGGAGTGAAATGAAGAGAGTGAAGAGAAGATCTCTTAACACAAGTTTTTTTAAAGCACTTACACATCTTGCTGACAATACAAAGGGTGTTCAAAACGAATTCTTTTGATTGACCTACCGGCTCTAGTGAGAGCTTTGCAACATGTTGTTTGAATGCTGACATCATTCTTTCTTTCATGCTTTTAGCACTTTTGCTGCATTCATCTTCAGTTTCAGCGATGGAGTTGTAGTGAGAGAATTCTCCAGTCTCATTATCAAAAGCTAGCAATGTCTAGTGGTACAACTTTTCACCAAGTTTTATGAGCAATGGAACGAATACAAATTCTTGACTGTAATCCATGTTGTCGATGAAAGCTTCAATTGCAGAGCGACAATTTTGCCCGATTGAGTATAATGTCTGAAATTCAGTAAAAAATCAAAAATTAAGTTCTAATTTGGTTTCAGAAAAACACTTGTATAAGAAAATTTAGAGGAAACTTACATATGTGCTTAGAAAAACTGATCTTTTGTACTTAAGAGTACCATCTGGTTTTAACTCTTTTTTTGATATGTTCTTTTGCAATTTCAGCATATAGAATTCAATCATATCTCCGACGACATCACCCTTTCGTATTAAGTTATTCATATTCTTTCCCTTTATGTACAATCAAATCTTTTTTTTCTCCCATGCCATATAACTATTGTTAAATTGCTGGAAAAAAAATTAATGATTAAAAAAGAAGAAAAAAAACTAAAAGAAATGTATTCTTATTTTGGTTTCAACACTGAAATTATGAAACCAAAAAACTGAAAAATATGAATGTCACTTACCATTCATTATGTATTTTAAAATATCCACACACGAGCGGTTTCTGATTTGAATCGAGTACCTGCATAATCTTCAAGTTGTCAACTGCTTTCAACTTCACCTCATTTTTTTTTCGTTTCTTTCTTCAACGACTTTTTAGAGTGCTTTCTGCTAACACAAAAACTCTTATTTCTTTTTTTCTTCTTAACTTCCCTAGGTGTATAATCCTGCATCTTAACAGGTGCTTGCAAATTCCTTTTGTTTTTTCTCATTCTTGATATTATGTTACTCACCTTTTGTTCGGGAGTGACGTCTTCATGTTCACTATCTTTTTTGTCACTGTCACTTTGCGTGAATCCCAAACTGAAATGAGGCATATCATCTTTCAAATCAATTACATCTTTTTCCATGTGTATAACTGAGTAGTAGCACATGCCTTGACTTTATGGCTTTGATGTAGAACCCTTCTTTGCATATTCATCTTTCATTTGCTGAAGAACACTTTCATTAAGTGAACCCTGAGTTGACACTTCAATCTCGATATTGGCTTTGACGAAGAACTTTTCTTGGCTTCCGATTCTACCTGTTCAGCCACCTTGATATCTTTTATTTTGTTTGTAGTCAATTCAGAAACTTCTTCTATTACACTGTTCAATTTAGTCTTCTACAAAGAAGTTTCAACTTGTTCAGCCACCTTGATATCTTTAGTTGTGTTTGGAGTTATCTCCAAAACTTCTTCTATTGTATTATCTGTCGTTTGCTTTGCTTTGTTGATTTCAGATTCAACTTTCTCAGCCACCTTCAATCCTCAATTGCGTTCGGAGTTAACTCCGAAACCTCTTCAATCATTCGCTGAACTTTGTCTTCAGATGATGAAACCTTTTTTGGTTCCATCACTTGTTGCTCCTGAACTTTGCCTTCAGCTGATGAAACCTTATCTGGTTCCAACAACCAACATTCAAAATCTATAATCAAACCTTGAATCTGAACTTCATGTGCTTAAACCTTTCTGGTTCCATTGCATCATTTTGTTGTGTTTCTTCGGGAAGTAATTTATCACCTCAGCATTATCTTCAAAAAAAATATTATCAGACTTTTTCTTTTGCTCACCATCTTTACCAATAAATTCTTTTCTGGTTCAATCATAACATCGCTAGCATCTTGTTGTGTTTCTTCTTGCAGCGAAACCATTTCTTTTTCTATCATGTCATCCACAATCATTATAGCTTTGCTTATCATATCCTGTAATATTAACATATCTAACTCAATACAATTCTCAAATGAAACTTTTATGGTTTCATTAAAAAAGAAATTCATACCAATCTATTCAAATGGATTTATCACTAACCCAACACACACAAATAAACAAGATCATATTTAACACATCTAAGATTTAACATATCATCTCCACTTGTTCTTCACGGTTCGAAACCGTTTTAGGTACCGTTTCTTCACGGTTCGAAACCGTTTCAGGTACCGTACCGTTTCTTCGCGGTTCGAAACCGTTTCTGTTTCATCTCTTTTATGTTTATGTCTCACGTAATTCTCCTTCACTGGTTGTAACCTCTCCTCAACATCATATTTAGCCAGTATTGATTGATCTTCTTCAGAAAGCCCATTGTTACCAACAGTTCTAAGCTTTTCAATCGAAATTCTCACCCACTGATATTTAGCCTTGTAAGGGTTATCTTCATTTCAAGTTCCAACATTCTCTTCATTTTGCGCAGGCTCTTCATTGCTAGCACAAACATTCTATTCACTTGCAGTACGCTCGTCATTTTCATCACCAACCTACAGTTCACGTGCAATACGCTCGTAATTGCCATTACCAACCTGTAGTTCACGATCAATATACTCTTCAACAGAAATATCTTCTTCTTCTATGCGCTGGACCAAGCATATATCTTTTTCATTATATGGAAGCAAAAACAATCCCTGACATTGACCCAAATTCATCTGCAGAACACAAGAAAAATGTTGGACCTTTTTTTTATTTCATCATTTTTTATCATGTGGAATAAGGTGGAATTAAATAAAGGATGAAACTTTTTTTGGTTCCATCATTTTTTTTCATCTGGAATAAGGTGGAACCAAATAAATGATGAAACTTTTTTAACTCTCAGACATTAAAAAGTATAACACAAACAAAAACTATTGTTGCTTTTACCTTTGAGAAAATTTCTTGTTTTTTGCTAAGATTATCGAAATTATTCACTATTGCCTTGCATATTCCATCTAGGTTCCATGTAGCGAACCTTGCGTACATGTTGCGACCATCCTGTCTTAAGGTGATGTTTAACATCTCGGCAAACCAATACTGGAAAAAAAAATACACGACATTCAAATTAGTAATCAAACTCGGAAAAAATAAAAAACAAACAACTTATGAATCAACAGAAACAAAAATTAACTTATCAATGGGTAAATTACGCAACCAGATACATCATCAACTTATTTGGCTTTTATTATAGACTCAATTAGATACTAATGGAAAACATCTAGCCAACACACCTTATTCATCTCAAATACTTGGTATAAGTATTTTGAAGTCAGATTATGCCCACCTTTGTTTAGGACAAATATTGAATCCAAGAGATAGAGAACGAATAACTTGACGAAGTCTTCATCTTTTGTTTCATCCGCTGTATTTTCCATCATAGCTCTTAGAATATCAGTTTTCCTCATCTTCTTATCTCCCTTAAAGTACTCAACCGCAAACATGTTTACCTTTTTCTTCAGCTCATCATCTTTGATTATATCTACATCCTTCACCATTTGTAGACCAAAATTCATAGCAAATTATTCCGGTGTGGTCTGCAATATCATGTTCTTTGCTCTCATTAACTTAAAACAATCTGGTTTCACACGTTTCACACTCTTATGATATGAACCTAAGATTATCTGAATTGTTTTCGTCCTTTTCTTCAAATTTTCTTCTTGTAGTGTACCTTTGTAAAACTGTTTGAAGAAATGTCAAAATGGACAAGCAACAAGGGCCTTCATGTGTTGCAATTACCCTTCGATTTGGCTAAAAAAATCAACAAAAATCTAACTACACAAGAAACCAAATAAAGTTGCAATAACCCATTACTTTGATTTGTAGCAATCACAAAATATCAGAGAAAAATATAACATTCATTAACAACATCGATTAACACCATTGAAACACATAGTTCAAAAGGAAGGAAAACATCCTACCTCAATCGCTCATTCCACAACAAGATTACCCATTTGCAGCCTTGTTCTTCA
>JAJJMC010007942.1:589058-623371 GCA_023531435.1 Papaver californicum
CAAAATATAGAATTGAGAATAAAACAGACACAAAAACGTGTCTATCATAATTATCATCAATTTGAATGTGGAACCAATATAAATACCCTAAGAAATTGACTTTGAGAGTTGAATGATATACACTGGAATGATAATACCCTCAAGGATGATGACTTGATTGGCAGCGGTAAGTAAGTTTTTAGCTAAACAGGTAACAAGAAAACCCCTAATGAGTTTTAGAGTGTTCTAATAATTATTTTGTGTTTGTTGTTTGTAGAGTTCAATTCCAAAAGGTTCTTTCTCAAGGTCTTGATGACTCAACTTGGCCAATATCAAGTCTAAGGGGGGCGGGTAAACCTAGAAATTTGTATTTTGCTCTATAAGTTGCTCATTTCAGTTTATCTTAAAACACTATGCTATTTTGAACATTTTAGACACATGAGAGAAGTTTGTCTTATAATTCATTCCCCCAATGCTGCTGTAAGTTCGATCTATCTTTCAACATTTCAGTGTGTCTATTGATCTCAAGTGATGCTTACTGGAAAAGTAAAACTTAAACTTTCTATTTTGTATCCTTTTCTATTGCTTCTATGTATAACTTGAGAACTCTTGATGGTTGTAATATTACTAAATTCATAGTGCAGCTTTACTTTGTAGAGCAATGGTGGTATTTATGGTGTTACATATCTGAGTTTCACACCACGATGACTGAAAGACGCCATTTTATCTAGTGAAGTTCCTCTGATCGAAAATTGATTTATGGCAGATTATGTCTGTAGAGCATGCTTCAGACAGTTTTTATTCTTGAATGACTCTGGAGGGGAAGGGGTAAGCTATCTCATTTTATTCTTTAGAATATAACTTCTTATTTTAATTCTTTCTGGAACTTTGATATGACAAGTTTTCAATTCATTTGTAGGTTCGTCTACCATCTGGCGGGATATTATTTTGTCATATAGTAGTATAGTTGATAGCAGAAATATCAGAAGTCTATATAAATAGGTGTAAGGAAATTTTATTTCATACTTGACAAAGGAGTTGAAGATGAAAAATTAGGTGTTGAATATTGGAATCATTTGCTGATTCACTCAGTTATATCTATCGCCACATCAATTTTTCTGCATTCGATCTCTTTCACTCAAGTTTCGTAAAAATTGTTTCAATATAAACTACTTATTTTCCCATATGATATTATCTTCCCTCGGGTTACTTGGACTATTAATTTGCAATTTATCATATTTGTCTTAATTTCGATTCAAATACACATACCATAGGTTTCGACGAAGGTGTTATTAATCATAGGGTACCATCGAAACGGTTGCAGTATAGGGAGCTTGGAGTGTTGTTATGGCGTGGTTTCACCATTCAAGAGTTTTCAAACCAGTGCTTTGGGAGTATTTCTGATTACACAATAAATTATTTCCAAGTATTATTTCTTTATATCATAATGTTACATGTTGTATGTTCAAACCCGTGTTATGAAACCAATTATCGTGAATTCATATTACTTTATTTCTTATTAATTCAGTAAGAAAAAATATTTTCTTTAGTTTTTCTTTTCTTTTATTTGATAATTGTGTTATCGAAGCCGAACCAGGAATGTTGTTAGTGGACACCGACCGGGTTTGGGTTTTTTGTAACGATTCGGTGTATTATATATGGTTGTCAATAAGTATAAGTTTCTACTAATCTATTAAGTATAGTTGATTATATGTCGCTGAAGAACTCAAGATATCTTACTTGTGTGACTAAAAATACATTGGTAAAATTGTTTTAAAAAATTATTGATATATGAGGGTCAAGATTTACATTGCAACAAATATCAATTCCCGTGCAGTAACGGCACGGCTTAAACCCTAGTACTTATATAGTATAAACCCATAACTAAAATTCAATGGATCAAAATATTAATTTTAGCAGTAGTATTGGTACTTTAAATATATGCCAGGAGGAAGATACTACTTCATTTGAAGAATATGATTTCTCAAATGTGGTTCTCACCTACATAAACCAAATCCTTATGGAAGAAGACTTTGAAAAGAAGAATAACATGTTTCAAGAATATACATCTCTTCAGGCAGCAGAAAAGCCCTTTTATGAAATCCTAGGAGAGAAGTTTCCGCCTTTTCCTAATTACAACCCCCTTCTTTATGTTGATCATCACACCCGCGAAATTAATGTTGACAACTTTGCTCATTACAATAGCAGCTGGGTAGCACAGACGCGGACTCGGGGACGCGAATTCGACACGACATGGGCGTGGACACAGACGAATTTAAAAAAAAACTAGGACGCGGAAATATATACATACATTAATTCTATAAAAAACTAGGCATCACCCTGGCCTATGGCCGGGGTCAACCTTTTCGAAATTCTTTATGTTATATGGTTTGTATTTTAACGCGGTAGAAAATTTTCGGTTGATTAGTTCATCTTCTTTTGATTTATCTTTTATATATATGGGTTCTTGCTTGGTAGTTTTCACAATAAATTATCCAAGTCTTTACATAGGTTCAGTAATTCTATGATAAAAACGATACTTGTTGATAATCAGTTTGATGATCTAAAAGCGAAGTAGTTAATAGTTGTGAAACAGAGTCTGTTCAAGATATGGAGAATTTTCTGAAGGAATGTCAAATGCTTAAATCGCTTAAATACTTTTGTAACCAAGGGACATAGATTTTGGTACGGTTAAATAAAAATGTTTATATCATCAGTCATGCACCTTCCCATACTTCACATCATCAGTCATGCACCCTCAGTTATGCACTATTATACCATTAATATTGTTGGATTTCTTGATTTCAATTTTCCGATACCATCGTAAAGATCAAATTTAAAATAAAAATATTTTATTATATGGAATCATACCTTTACGGACCATATAAATGAACTATTTAAATTAAGAACAAAATAAAAATGTTAACTATTCAAAGACCTAAATATGAACTTTCTATAATTAGTTAATTACAACTACTTAAAATTCCCAAAGTACGTAAAATACCAAATCAGTAGAGTTACCAAAGCGAATGTAAAAAAATACACAATTTGTTTAAAACTGAAAATAAATTTATTTATTGCAAATAAGGAACCTTGGTCATTCCTCATTTTTAAATCATTTTGTGCTTCAGTATCAGTCTCACTTTCTTCACCATCATCACCGAAACCTCCATACCTTTTCAATCATCTTAGCAAGAGCTTCAAGATAGGCTACATAATCGACGTCAGAATTTGGTGGATGTCTTGCAGAAACATCTACGTTACGATGATATGTAGTTTATTCAGTTATAAATTGTTATCAGATTATATCAGTCATTATAGCACCAATTACAAACCTCACCATTTTTTTTCTGCAAGCTGTCAGTAAAACACAAAAAAGAAAGTTAAAAATCTATGATTGTAATATAGAAATTCATAAAGTAAAAACCCACGAAGCATACAAATGCATCAACATCAATGTAGAATACGATCACATTAGTTCTATAATTCCTAATACTACATAAGACTTTTGCAATGAATTTGAATCTGTGCAACCAAATAAAATTGATTCAATTATATATATTTTCAAATTCTATACTTATTTTATTAAATTGATTTTAGGGTTTAAGTTTTATTCTACTTAAATTAAAATTGAAATTAAGAAATCCAATAACAACAAATATTGTATCAATTCTCAATTCTATGCTAAATGAAGATATTTTTTCTAGGTTCAGTATCTCAAAGATAAACAATTAGGTTTTCAAGATCAATTTGTTGCTCAAATAAAGTTTACATTACTGTGAAGCATCAAAACAAATAAAAACCCACATTAGCTGACTATGGTGAACCCCCATTAAACCCACTTAATCCTAACCATAACTGCACCTCCTAACATGTGTACAATTTTGTTTGGTAGGATATGTTGCCTGTCATATATTATCTATGATCAATAATCACATCATCAGTCATGCACCCTCCCATACTTCACATCTGATCCTTATAATTGGTATGATTACATATTATAAAATATCATGCTAGGTGTGATTAAAGTTAGAAAAATAACCAAGGCTAACTAAATTAAATTCAAGAATTGAGGTCTGTCGTTTCAGAATTATCAACTTGGAAGTGAATCTAGTGATAATGAGCACACCGACGAAAATAAATAAATAATTAATGATATTAGTTATTCTACGAGTTTGAACCGTGGGCGACAAACGCAATCAAAGTTTAAAACATGAAACATGGAATCGAAGCAACCAAAATGTAGAAGACTCACTGAAATTAAACAATTAATTGAAGGTTTAAGTTATTTTACTCACAAAGATGATTATGAATCTATTCACATGATTCTAAGATTACCCTGCAAAGATGTTTCTCCTGTCCTTTTTCATCAAGCACATCCTCAGACTCTACATTCAAACTCTTTATCAATTGAATAAGCTTCAAGCATTCTATTTTCACGTTTCATTTTTCCAGTTTTTGATTTTTTTTTCTTGACCTCTTCATTTTCTTTTAATGCTAAGAACTAATCAAATGTCATACCATTCCAATATTTGTCTAGTTTTTTATATTCTCTAAACTTTTTCAGTTCGTGTTCCTATGTTCTCTTATAGTTGTCCATATATGTTGTCATCTTGTAATGATATTTAATCCATTCATTTTTATTAGATTTATATTGCTCAATAGGATCATACTCTGCAAAGCTCATATTATTGTACTCAATATGTTGATTTCGTATAAAATCTTGCAATTCTTTTTTGTCATCCGAATTTTGGCTCTCGATAGCCTTTCCATGGAATCCTTGTGTATGGCTTCTTTTGTTCTTCCATTTCTAATAATGATGGCTCGAGATAGTTCACTATATTCGCAAACCAATCTAGGTTTTGAGAATATCTTTATCCAAAATGAATATTTTCTCAATTGTTCTTTTTTCATCTTGTTATTACTATTATGAACAAAATTAAAGTTAATATTTAGTTTAAGTCTTTCAAAACATATACACTAATTATCCATTAAAGGTAGATATTAGAAAGACATGAAAGCAACACAAAATAATTCTTTGTCAAGTTTCCGCCATAGCACTGCAGAAATTTATTATTAATTTAAACTTCTAACATATCAACATATTATCATTCTATCGCAAAAGCATTTGACACATTCCATGAATAAGAGTTTTCAAAATAACAATTTTTTCATCAAAATTAAAGTTAATTTATTTTATACTTATTTCTTGTTCTATAGCCAATTGGACCTCTTTTTATAGTTCTTGCTCGAGTTCCATGTGCCAATGGAGAATGTGCATTGATAGCAATTGGTTGATGGCGTACTCTTACGCGTCCACAGTTGTTTCTTCTTGCATTGTTCTCTTCTTCATCTGTCCTTGGTACGTGTTCAAAGTTCTCCATTTTTATTATTATAATTAAAGGAGGTGGACGACGTTGATTTCTAACAATGAATGGGTTCTCCAAAGTTGGTAACGACGCGTAATAATTTGATGTGTCATTGCTGCTCCCAGATTCTTCGTTGCAATTATTTTGGTCAGAAACACATTCTATCATTGGTTTCTTCCCTTTGTCTTTTGTTTTCATCATCTAAGATCTTACGCCTGCAATATTATTTTTAAGATATTTGTAAAATGTATTTCAAGAGATATGGACAATAAAATAATCAGTTTTTTCTAATAAGAAAGAACACCAAAAAAAGACATATTGTCCATTTTTTCTCCTGATTGGTTTTTACTACTGCAGCCATAAAAATCCCCAAAAAATTTCATTTCAAAAATTCATACACTCCTTTCTTTTTTTCCTTACTACTAAACAAAATGTATTATTCATTGTGATAGATCAGTTTCATAGATTTGTAGTTAATTTGTCTATGATAAATGTATAAAACTGAGAAATAAACAAAATGCATTCCAAAACTATCTGTGCAAAAATTATTCTCTGAATAAAGTTCGGTAACATTGTTAATTCATCAAATGATATTTAATACATTATGCACTGGAAGTATTATTATTAACAATAGATCACCATGATAAAACTGAGAAATAAACAAAATGCATTCCTATCTGTGTAAATATTATGAGTAATCAATTTAGTCTTAAATGGAGTATTAGCTTAGAATGTAAAAATAGTCCATCAAACATGACATTATGACATTACAAAGACTTAGTATATGAAGTTAAAAGAAGAAAAAGAATAAGAAGAAGAAGTAGAAAAAGATAGATATACCTTAAAAGTAATGTCTGATTCTAATGCTTCTTTTTTGATTTTTTTTTCTTGTTTCTCTAACTTGTTTTTGTTTTTACTCCAATTTGGTTATTGGTTTAAGTAATAAAAAACGACAAACATCTTTTTATTTTTTAAATTCAGAAATATGAAACCCCAATTTCTTCCTAATTGATATATTGATAGCAATATTAATCTCCATAAATATCTACATATAAAGCATTGGAGATTTGTTATTTGAACTATTTCAGACAAAAGACATGGATTTTGATAACAAATTGGGAATCTTTATTAACCGAATTTATATGTTTGTAAAACCCTAATTGAAATCATAGATTCATAATTTTAAAATCAACACTTATACTAAATACTCAAAAACAAACAAATAATCTGATTTTCTATTTCCATAGTGAATTACAAATTTTCAATTCAAGTACCCACCCAAAAAACCATACCCTAAGATTTGAAATTCAAGATAAAGCATTTTCAACCATCAATTAAAAAAAAAAGCTAGAATTTCTAAACTAACGTTGAATTAAATTTCTCCAAGTGAATAAACCAAAGAAATAATGAAACCTAGAATGGCGAACATACGAAATATGTCATCAAATAAAGACTGTGTTAATGTTTTGCATAATATCAATAGTATAGTTAGTATAAATAAATATATAAATATTAACCTAATTAGTTAGTATAAGATGTTAAAAGAAGAAGGAATAAGATATATCTACCTTAAATTGAATGATTGATATTCAGAGTTTGTTTTTTGGTTTTTTCTTTTGATTTTGTTTTTACTTCGATTTGACTTTCTAATGAAGTTTTAATGGAAAATAGTATCTCGACATAACCTATGTTTTGAATGGAGGCATTGATATAAACTATGTTCATGATAACCAAAGCGAAAACACTATCGGTCTACGGTCTACCAAATGTTGTCCAGTTATATCTAGTTGTCCATTGATTGATAAATGGTCATATTGAAAATTTAATTAGCCCACGTGCTACGAATGCAGTGGTCCAATACATTTTCCTCAAAAACATTTCATTGATACCATGAAACAATATAACCTCATTGTGAACCATGAGTGTTGGACAATCCTTAACAAAATGAACAACTACTGAGGAAAAAGATCAAAAACATGAATAACATCCAAAAAATATTAATTAGTTCTGTGTAGATATTCTTTATAACGTCGTTCTTGCCGGGTATTTTTCATTTCTGGGGATTCTTTTGAACGTTGAATTTGGTGCCCAATTTGTCGATTCTAGTACAATAACAAAATAAAATAAAATTAGGTTGACAATAAAGTTTTTTTATATATAATGTATTCATATACACTGCCTGAACAATCACAAAGTATGAACTAAAACGTATAATTACATTACTTTAGAATTGTAATTGACTTCCGCTAGTCATTTAACCTGAATTTTTTTTTATATGTCATTGACTTGTGCTTGACTTTCCAGCTTCTCTCTTCAATTTTACATATATAAGACTTTGTTTGGAAATTTGTATTCTTTCTCGATCCCAGATTCCATCCATGTTAAAAATTATTTTTGATGTAGGTGTTCTTTTAATTGTAACAACTTACGTTCTTGTTCCATTCTTACTTTTCGTTCATCCTCATAGATATATTCTCCGTATTCTTTTATTTTCTCTTCAGATCCATGATTTGGGAAAAGAATACTTAATATATGTTCTTTATATACTTGCTCAGTTACTTGTTCTCCTAGGAATAAAATCACTTCTTTGTCTATTTCCTTTATTATTATTTTTTCAAACCATATATTTGGAAAACATAAACCATTTACCCTTTTAATGATGCAAAGATGTTTCTCATGTTCTTTTTCATCACACACATCATTAGACTCAACAACTTCTTCGAACTCTTTATTTAGTAAATAAGCTTCAAGAATTCTACTGTCACGTTTCAGTTTTCTAGTTGTTGAATTCTTTCGTTTCTTCTTGATCTCTTCAATGTCTTCCAATGCTAAAAGTTGATCAAATGTCATAGTATTCCAGTCCTTGTCTAATTTTTGATATTCTCTAAACTTTTTCAATTCGTGTTATGTAGTCATCTTGTAGTGATATTTAATTCATTCATTTTTATTAGATTTACATCGCTCAATAGGATTGTACTATGCAAAGCTCACATTATTGTACTCAATACGTTGATTCCGCATAAAATCTTGCAATTCTTTTTTGTCGTCCAAATCTTTTGGATCCCTATAGCTTCTCCATGGAATCCTTGTGTATGGTTTTTACTGTTCTTCCATTGCTAATATCGATTTATCGATAACTTTATGCTCTTCATCTATTATGGTACTTAGATATGAACCTTCAATTATCTTGTTGTCAATAGATATTTCTCTTTTTTATTGTTCTCTAAATCCATATCTTTTTATTGTTCTCAAGCTCCAACCGTTGTAATACCAAAACTCTATTTTTTGTTTTTTTGGGTTTATGTATCAGTATACCTTGTTGTTCTGTTGTTTTATATAGCCTATTTTTTGATGCCGACTTTTTATTTGGGTACTGCCTCTTTTATAAATTCTAACTGAATTTGGAAGTTGTCTAGTTTTAACCCTATGCTAAAATAGGAAATTAGGTAATGATTATGCTTTAATAAATAAATAAATAAATTAGGCAATGATTATAACCTTATTTGTAGGGCTAGTTTAGACAATTGCGTGTAGCAATTTTTTTTTCTTTGAGACGTGTTGTTTCATTGCACTATTCAATACAGGTATGCATCTCTTCATCAAACAATGTTTTTCATTGATTTTCTATTTAATTGAATTTAGGTTTTTTTGAGAAACATATTATACGTTTCATTCACTCATTCTCACAACTTCCTTTTTCGTTCTTTCTTACCGTTTGTACTACTTGTTTTCCTCCTTCAATTGGTAAGTAAAACTACTCCTTTTATGTTTCATTGTATTGGCTTTAAAATAGATTTTGGTATTCTTTTATATTGATTGTTATTTTACTCCTTTCACCAATTGTTTTCATTTATATTTATCCTAAATAAAGATATGTATTGAACCCCGAATATTTTGTTGGCAATTTTGGTGTGCTATTATATAGTAATATGACCAACAATTAACAACTAAATAAAATAAAATTTTAAGGAAGATTTTCTAGGTATGTACGTCTAATCCTAGGGATTTCTAGGTAGATAGGTCTAATCCTAGGCTTCACAATTGCGTGTAGACATATCTTCTCTTTTAAACGTGTATTTACTTTTGATGCATACTCCACACGTATTTAAATTCCCTTGAAAAACTGCCTCTATTTAGTCACCAAACGCGTAGAGATTGTTTTGATACTTAAGTGAGTTTGCATCTTGGTTTGAGAAACAAATCCTAACGAACTTTGTTTAAACTCACAACTACTTCCTCACATCCTCTATAAATGCTAACTGGTAAGTGAAAACAAATTCTAAGTTTCATTCTTTTAAATTACAACCACTCGTTTACATATTACATAATTTGTAAGTGGTAAATTTTCTTCTCTTTTGTTTTATTATATGCATTTGAGAAATAAATCTTTGTATTCTTCCTTCCTATTATAGCTCTATCCTATTATAGATACACCATTGGATTTTATCCATGAACTTTCTTATTGTGAAAGAATTATTTATGTCTAGTATTTAGGTTATGAATATATGCATGTACTACAATTTGAAGTTGATCAAAATTACATGCATGGAATATTTGTATTACTTAAATTGATTTTAATTTTATTGATATTGTTTTCATGTTTTGTTGATGTAATATGTAGTTATGGTACATGCATTTGATAAGGGTTTTTATGCATGCTATTGTTAATTATATTAGGTTTAGGAGAATGGTAAAATCAATAATGGTAAAATGGAAGAGAAAAAATTGATCAAAACAGATGTATGGTAAGGATAGTAAAATGGTAGAATGTGGTCATCAATATTTGGTTACTGTTTTCTTTGAGTTTTTCATTAGTAATATCTATTTTTTTGTCTAGCCATGAATGCATGCATGTTGTGTGGTTCTAGTTAGAAATGAGCTTGTGAATATATCTCACAATCTACGAATTTTTGAGAGTATGTAAATAAATAAAATCAGTAAGTACAATATTGAACTTAAGTAACTAAAAACCCAAGTATACCAAAGTTTTACCTTAGAATGGATGATAGGTAAAATTGGCCAGAAATGCGTTTGTACATGCATGTAATTTTTTTTATTGTTAGTATATGTTTTTTTGTTTATGTTTCTTTTAATTTCTCTCCATGCACTTTGATGTTAAATGAATGATTGTCAGAGAAATTTTTGTGGAAATGATTTTTTTGTTGTAAATGATGTTTATTGTTTAACAATAAAAATTTTGTTGTTAAAATTTTTTATTTAATTTTTTTTATATAGAGAAAATAGTTGGAAAACCAATTGGAAGTGGGGAGTTCACTGAAATAGATATTGATGATTCTGAAAAGATTCATAGTAATAAACACCCAGATGATGATGATGATTCAGAAAGCAATCTTAATACCGAGGAATCAATTAATGATATTTCTGAAGATGATTCTGAACTTAAGGATAACTCTAATGTTGTTGAAAAGGATGGTAAAGAAAATAAAAATGGAGAAGATGTTGATGATGATGACAATGATGAAGATGACAATGATGAAGATGATTTGATCCCTCTCCATAAAAAGAGGAAGGTAGAAAATGGTGAAGACTCTGAAAATGAATCTGATTCATACGATGAAGTTTAATTATATGTTTAAGTCTTTATAGTTGTTACATGTTTTCACTTCTTAGGATTTAACTTTTAATTATGTATTCATGTTGTTGTTTGGTATTTTAAACCTGAAATCTATTTACGTAATTACGTAAAAAAAAATTGATTATCATGTACTACCGTTGAATGATATGTAAATATCTAGTAAATATTATAATCAGTATCTTACTTGGTTACTTTTGTTTGATTGTTTTTGTTTAGTTTTAAGAATTTAACATTTGATTTCTTTTGAAAATCTACAAATTTTAACACTAAAATTATTTGTCCAAAAAATATAATAATGACTTTGTTTTTTTTTATGAATATGAAATTGATGTCCATTGTATAATATTTAGAGTGATAATTCATAACATTGTATTAAGATTAAGAGTATAATTGGCAACATGGCCTTATTAACTCTTTATAGTAAACGAATAGATAAAATCAATAACTAATATTTAATATTTTTTTGTATAATCTGGCTTTTAAATTTTATTTTAATATCTATTTATAACCTAAAAATGAATAAGCTAAAATTATTATTTGACAGATTCTAATATAAATAACAAACTTGTTTTCCTTTTTATTAAACAATAAATTATTATTTCATTAAACCAAAGATTTCAAATTATCATATTATAAAAGATTAATAATAAAATTGTGAAACATGTTTTTTCATGTAAAATATTTTCAATATGAAGTAACTTCAATACGAAATTGATTCCTGTGTAAAACGAGATTTAATTCTTTGAAATATGCGTAGAATGTTTCTCTTTCAATATTAACCATTTCGCCGATATTCTCACCTTCTTTTTTTTGCCAAAATATATTTATCTGTCAAATTTGTTACTGAAAGAATATCACCAACTTCAGTTATTAGTTTATCCCACCCAAGCATGAGTTCATATATATCTCTGACTATCATTATTGTCCATTCGATCTTTAGTTTGATAATGTGTTGCGATACACCATCGAACTGTTTTGTATTTATGAATTTAATAAGAAAATGTCTCCCGAGAATATCCTTGGAAGTTTCACTTTTATTATATATTCACGGTAGTATGATTCATTGTATTTTATAATATCATCATTGCTTTCCATGTTATCTTCCAAACTCTTCTTAACAGAGTCATGTTCATTCCATACATATATACAATAAAATTTAGTTCTAAACCTTGTTATTCTTTAATTAAAAAATTCACTAGTACACATACATAAAATGCAACATTACCTTGTATTTGTATTGGGGGTACTTTTTGGATCCTTTTTTGAGCATAAAAGTGTATCTGTATATTCTTATTTTGTATTTTATAAGACACAAACTTTCTTTGGTGGTTCCCTTAAATTTGTACTCCATAATTCTTTTCTGATTCCATATTTTGTCTACGTTGGTATTTCATAAAGTTAGTTGTTTAAATATGAGACGTAATATCTATGGAATAAAATTGTAAAATTCAGGGACATGGTTTCCTAAATTTGAAACTTAAACACGATGAAGACACAATCTATCGTGCCTCATCTAGCCTACCACTACCCATATTTTGTTGCTTAAATTGTAAGGAACAACACAATTATAATCTTGCAAATGCATGAATTTAAAAGTATCATATTAACCTTATATTTTTTTATCCCACAATGAATTAATTGTTATCTAAATAATTTTTTGTGGTTTATGATATTGAATCTAAAGTTTATTTGGGTGTATTTCATAAGAAATATGTCTTAAGTATAATAGATGATTTGATAATGACCAAACAGTTATCATAAACATTATTGTAAAAGAAATATATTGATAATGAATTGGTCCAAACATCATATTATCGCATCACCGATTCGTCTTGTGGAATAGTTCAAACATCCAATTTTTCATCTCACTTATATATCTGAATGCCAAATATTAAAATATAAAAACAATGTATCCATTGTTTACTATATTTATAGAACTAAAATACAAAATAAATAGTTAACTATATCCTCTATTGAATAATGAATTAGTAATCATTAAATCCCTTTGTAACTCTAAACTTAGCCAACTAAGAGTGGCTCGGTTTGGTAATTCCGCATCCACCTACTATCCATGATGCAATCAAGATAATAATGACTTCTTATGATTTTATGAATATTGTTGTACCTAAGGCTACACATCGGTCAGTCAACTCAGTTTTTACAAAAAACGGCCCCTTAGCCGTTCATAGACCGTTTTTGAAAAGTAAAACCGTAACCGAGCCGACCAAGCCTTGGTTCAGTGTACATCGTTCGGCTCGGCTAGTTTTGAACCTTAAACCGCGGTTTATCCGGTTTCACCGGTCCATCCAGTTCGGATCGGTTCATGTGCAGCCCTAACAAAGGGTTATGTATTAATTGACCCATTTTGATTATCTTCCTCATTCTTTGTGTCTAAAACTTTTGGAAGTATTTTCCTTAATTTCGTATGATATTTCTTCTTTACGAAAGGAATCGTCCATGTTGTTGGGTATATTGTTGGAATAAACTTAGGTAAAAAACGATCAAAACGTCTTCATAGAAAGAAAAATTTACTCTATATGCTCCCTGAGAATGCATAATTAAGTATCATGCCAAGGGTATCATTCTGTATTTTTCTATTTATTTGTGGTTATCCAATATAAAGCTTGTTAATTAAATGTGTTATAGATTTTTATATGATTTGAAAATCTAGTTTCTTTCACTTATTAGGGAAATGTTTAGGACATATGGTTAACTAAAATATCGATTTATGGTTAAGTAATTTCAACATTTAACACACACTGTAACTTTGAAGGTCAAAATTAGTCATTATCGTGTAGTTGGTTATGCAAATGATGAAGATCAAAGATCATTCATAAAAATAAACGACGTAAAAAAAGGTTTACTTTTATTCATATAATTAACACTTTACCAAATTTTGTTTATATTTTCTTAGTAAATAAGGTTTGTCAAATCCATGTTAGGTTTCTCCCTCGCCAATATTTCATGATTACTCAACCTTTTAGGATTTATATGTTGTAATAATGTTATATTTAATGTAACGAAATCACCATACTCTTTATGTGATACGATGAGACATATTGTTTGCATTGCTCGAGCTTATTCTTTATTTTTAATATTCTACAATTGTTAATTTGAAATGAATATACATAATCCAAAACTCCAAATATATAAAGAAGATCTTCCTCGAAGATGGCGTATAAATGGAAATTCCCCTCTATACGTAGGATTTGTGGAGTATTACCGGTGTCATCCGCGTTTAGCTTATCTACAACAAGGTATGTTGTACATATGTCCGATCAATATCTCTATTGCAGACATATATTAATGTTGTATACGTCCACAGTGTGTGTTGATAGTATGACCCGCTCGGTGTAACATAATGGAGTTACTCTCTCATCTTCACCATGCATAAATTAAGGATGGTTATTAATCCAAGCATGTCTTTTCACCTACTCAATGACTCGGAGGAGATCAACAACTTCCTTCGGATTATCACAGATCTATGATATCCGGCATATGCAGATCAAAGTGTTAGGTTATATAAAAATACAATAAAGAGGTAAAAGCAGTATTAAGTAGATTTGTACCTCTGTTAATTTTTTTTCCAAAAGAAATATTTTTCGGCTCAAGTCCATCCAGCCGCATGGTTGATTAAGGGTCAACACAATAACATTATTTCTAAATAGTGATCTTCTATACATGATCCAACATCTTGTTCCTAACATCTTCCGGGTATAACATGCAATGATTCTACCAAACAGTATTTCAGACTACTCACAATCACAAAGTATTCGGTAAACCATTCTGCACTAGAACTTTGTCTCATATAATTGACTGCACATGTTTCAGGAGTTTAGAATGTGGATCTTTTTTATTGGCTCTACAGACGCTTGTTTCAACTATTTCTTTGAGAATCTTGAACGTTGAATGTACGGTATGACCTCCCAGCAAAAGAAACAAATTAGCGGTCAGAACTAAGTATTCACCTCCACAGCAGCTTGTGGCTAACGTGTCGTATTTCACAGTTTTGTCACTTCTTGTATTTTCATTGAGACAGATAATTTTACCATTACTTTCTTTGAAGAAACTAATTACTGCATTATACGCCGAAAACTTGGCAAAGTTCAATTTCTCAATATATTCATCGACTTCACACTTCTGGGATGTAAGTTGGAGAAGTCGATGTTCCCACATGAATTGATCACCTACGACATCACTGTAATTTTATTTTAATTTTTGGTATATCTTTGAAATCTTCAAGAGACTTGCCAAATTCACTTAGTTGATCATTCAGGAGTATCATTCTAAAATCAAGTATTTGTTAATTAGTTGGGTCATGAATCATACTTTATTTGTTGTAGAGTGTAAATCATCGTATATGTCTAGTCCAAAGTTTGACCACAAAATTTTAGGCTAAGTAAGGTTACATCCGTAAAAATTAATCTCGAAGAGTTTTCTTAGATGGACTTATGTTTTCATCGCCCCTTCTTCTTGGAGACATTACATCCATATCCTATCATCTTTTAAGATATCTCAGCCAAAAAGACTAACCTAGTTTGCGTAACATTTTCATTTTGTATCAAAATCTCTCTATTAATTGTGGCTATCAAAATCTCTCTATTAATTGTAGCTTGATTAGATGTTTGACACCTAAGGTTAGGTTCTGATATGACCACCAATATACCCATCACATTTGTATGTTTAGTATTATAATTAAATTAATCAAATGTGAGAATTAAGTTAGAGTAAAATAATAATAAAATATAGATAAATTACCTGTGTAATGAAAGACATCACCAATTCTTTTGCTAAGTTCTGTTGGATCAGTTAGGATGAATTTACGTATTGAAGTATCATCACTAAGATCTTGTCTCTATGGTTACATGTGTACTATTTTTGAAGTATAATATCGGATTTCCTAAAACATGTCTCCATTCACAATCGAAAAGTGGGAATCATGAAGTGTGTAATTGTTATTACAATTTTCTAGTCCTTAATTTTCTTTCTCTATGGTAGTGGTTTTTCAAAACATCGACATGTATTTGTTCTCCATATCTATTGTTTAGTAATTTTTTATAAACAAAGTATTAATTAACATTAATAATAATGGTAGCTTACTTGCATTTTTATTTGATAAAATCATGTGAAAGTGGAAAAACTAATTCATTTTCACTTGTCTTGTATCCCTTGCCCTGAGTATCCTGACTTTTTTTGAGGTTATGTTTGCTCTGTTTGCCATGAATTCTAATAATGAACGTTCCAGTATATCCATATTAATATTTCATTAATATACTCAATTCTTGCTCTGATGTTCGTGATATCATATTACAAATAGTTCTACTCAAGAGAACTCCAAATAGGTTATTTAAAAAGCAGTTCGCACATTCATATACAATATTTAGGTTTAGGATGCGTTGTTTCTTTTTCTTATTTTTAGTCTCCATATAAATGTTTTTTTGTTTTTTTTGAATATACATGTATATAGTTGCAAAATAGTCTTTTTTTTCACCCAAAATTTATATGGAGAGCATTAATTACCCTAATTTTTCTGATTATATGCTAAAAAAAACTCCATTCCGAAGACTCCAGCAGTCGGATGGGCCTCACGGATTAAACCTGACCATCCTCTTTTTATTTAGTTTTTTCCGTTAAAATTAAGATTGGTAGATAATAAGGTTTTGTATTTCAGAATGCACTCATTTTTAGTAGGTGTTTTAGGGTAAAAACAAATGTACTGCAAAGTGGTACTTTCAAGTAGGTTCGAGAAATCAAGCTCGAACAAGACAAGCCTAAACATGGAAATGGCCGTTCACGTCCTACTTCGATTAAAAAGATGAAAAGGATTTGGGTAGGTCTTAGTAGAGGGAAGCAAAGAAGGTTGAGAAATATCAGTAGTATGTGAAGAAAAATGAATTCTCTTAGGGGAGGAATCATTAATTTTGTGAGTTTTTGGTTTCTTCAGACTGATTGCGTGGTTGTCTCGTTCTGTCTTGTTTCGAATAGATGAGAATCATCTATTTATAGTTTGAAGAGGATACATAAATATTCTCATAGGTCGTGGAATTTAGGAAGAGGTGGAGAAGTTATGATTGTGGAGATAGTAGTGGGGTAGTACCCGGAAAGTAGGGAAGACCTGTCTGACCAGTACTCCTCATCCTCTCAACTGCTCTATAACTGCCACTTCTTGTTACCTTCTTGTTCGTGAGGGTTTTGTCACCACCCACGATGTCGTAGACCGCCAGAATAATACCCCAATGAGAACCCCCCCCCCCCCCCACCCTACCCCCACCATGCTGTATTTGATATCTCGTGGTTTTGATTAAGTCAAGTCAAGTCAAATGACTTGCTAAGTTAGTGAGGTAAGTTGTACGATTCACTTGATCGATAACCAGATTGATTAGTGTTGATTCTGGGAATTTCAGTGATCGTGTACTTGTTTGAAAGTAGCATGGCATATTTATTAGTTTGTAAATGATTTATCATAAGTCTGAGAGGCCTTTGATGCCAAATGTTGTAGAGGGTTCCTCAAGCAAGGAAACCTGCTGAAATTCATAGAAGACTCAATGTAGGAACTATATTGAGAGGAAAGGTATATATCTGAGGAAAATAGCTAGCAAAGCCAACACTAGCTACCTAGCGCAAATAAGAAGGTGCTAACTTTCTTAACATAAAAGGATAGTGTGCTAACATCTCAGAAATAAGACCAACATGCATAACTTTTGGTAAATATTAATTGTGCTAGGGATCGGAAGGTAGCACTAAGAAGGTTTGAAGTTAGCACTTCAATTGTATAGTTAGGACTTAGGTTTTATTACAAATATATTTGTAGCTAGTCGCTAAGTATGGATAAGGATGTATTAGCCTTAGAAGCACATTGGGTTTTGCTAGAAATACATTGGAGCTAGGGCAAGGGTGCTAATGCCATATGCGTTAGCCATCAAGGGAAACAAGGACGCTAGCCATATCCATATGCATTAGGGCGAGGGATAGCCACAAAGGTTGGCGCAAAGGCCATTAGGAATGAGCGTTGGAAAGCAAGGGCGCTTCGTGTAAGAATCTAGCCACAGGCGTTAGCCACAAGGAAAGCAAGGGCGTTTTCCAAGGAGTTAGCCGCAAAGGCGTTCGCCAAGGAGTTAACCACCAAGGGCACTGGCCAAGAAGTTATCCACTAAGGGCGTTTCCCAAGGAGATATCCACCAAGGGCGATGGCCGAGGAGTTATACACAGAGTGCGTTTAGTTCAAAGGGGTTTTTCCATCAAAGGCGTTGGCCAAGAGGTTAGCCAAGCGCGTTGGCCTTCAAGGCCATTAACGCAAAGGCGCTAGATATTGTTGCTAAAAATTAGGGTTAGCACTTTTGTTCTAAAGTTGAGGTGTTAAGTTGACCATACGTGGGATAAGACCTTATTAGGCTAAAATGTACTAGCTAAAACAATTTTTGGTTAGTTAGCACCTCTCGGGTGCTAGGGTTTAGCGCCAGGAAAGTTACCGCTTTTAGCGCTATCGTTGATAACTAGTGCCAATGCGATGCTAAGCCGAATGGCTAGTGCTATCTTGGCATTAATATAAGGAAAGACTAGGGTTATCCTAAATGAGAGATTCAATGCATATTTTACGACATTGCTTCTCGATTGTGGCGCATCACAGAGAGTGACGCATTATTTGTGGCTTATATTTAAGCAAAGCGCTAGAGTAGCATATTTAATCTCAGAAGAGCAATTTGAGGTGTATTCGTTGCGAATGTAGCATTGAGCTATAATGTATTTCAGGGTATAATAGATGTTTCCAGAACATCAATGCTCATTCGATGCAAGTTCAAGGAATTCAATCGTGGAATTTGATGCGACTTGAGACTAGTTCGATACAACATGGATATTATGAGTATTGATACGGATATAAGGCCAATTTAGAATATTTAGGTGGAATCTGTATTCCCAATTCGTTTGCAGAATATACATTTAAACACAATATTCTATATTAAGTGTGCATGAATACGCACATATAAATTCTTGTTGCTTAGTAGAGGGAAATTTTACAATTATATCCATTGTCAAAAACTCACCATCTACATAAAGTCCCCTTCTTAGTGAGGAACAATAATGTTGCACTGTAAGCACTAGATAGTGACAATATGCTTTCAGTAATTGTATATGCATAATATAAATTTTAAGAGTAGAGGAAGATGTACTTAGCTTTTGGGATATTGAGATGTGCACCCCTTAGCGTGAAATTTGGTTGTGGATAGTAAGTTCCCTTGTCCTTACTTGGCATATTGGCTTCCACGGGTGTGAAAGTCCAAAATTTGACGCGTCCAAAAAGAAGGCCATCTTGCGCCACCTTTTTACCTCTTCTTTTTTGTTTTCCCATTTTCATAATAAGTTTCCGGAGTATATTTCTGAAGAGCTCGCCATACCTCCTGGTTTTATTGGTAACTTTATCCCCAAACATGAAGGGGTGATATCCCTTAGAGTGTTGTTCTTGAGACCGTCCCAACACTTTGTTTTCAGAGGGGATATTATTTTCCGTCTTCTGTCGAGTTCAAGACACATCAATCCCCTATGAAAAAGTGGATGAGCTGGTGCAAAGTGATGTTGAGTGACCCTTCAGTAGTTAATATTTTAAAAGAAGCTGGAGTATTTCATGTTGTAAGACTGTATGATCATTTATAGGTCTTCAAGGATGTTGAGGGTCTCTTGACCTTTGTTTCACTTTGGTGTGAACCAACTCATACTTCTATATGCGCCTGGGGTGAACTGACAATTACTCTGGAGGACGTAGTTAGTTTGCTGCAGCTTCCGGTTTCTGGAAATCTTCATGTTGAAAATTCCGCTAAAGAGAAGCAAATGATCACAACTCTTGAGAGGAAGGTAAAAGAAATCCAGCGGGGTAAAGATCGAAATGGTGCGTATTATGTGAAGTGGATTGATCATTGGTGGAATGGTGAGGACGATGCTGATGATCCCTCTCTTGTAGACCCTTTGACCATTGCAGCATTTCTGACACTCTGTCTTTCTAGGGACGTATTTGAAGACTTTCCCATTGGCAATTTGAAGCTTCAAGTTGTTCCTCTAGCGATAGCACTCGCTGGTGGTGAGCGTCTCCCTCTTGGTAAGTTATTCCTTGGTTATTTGTATTCTCATTTAGATTCACTGGATCGTGATATGAAGACTTCTAATGGGTTTATGAAAATTGATTCTTGTTCCTAGTATGTTTCTCCAAGCATGGTTATGGGAGCACTTCCCAAAATATGCGCCTTTACTGAAGCCTTTGAACCTGAAGGGAGGTATTGAATATGCAAGAATTCGTCGTTAATATAAAAGGAATGCTTCCTCCGTCGATTTGATTGACTTGATAGATATTCAGGGTGAGGTGAACTTCGGGCCTTGGGATTCTGAGCATGGACATACACTTTCACCTACTACTTTTGTTGAAGATGTCGAAGGAGTTCTTTGGTCGGGTCCAAAGAATGAAGCTAATGCCTTTTCTTCTGGACAAAATGCGTTCATGAACATCTCCACTCCAGGTCATGTCCTTTCTCTTCATTAAGAAGGTTATGCGGTACAAGCATATAACATCAATCGTGCGGCTCGCCAGATGAGTTTCGTCCAAGACGTACCTCGTGATCACAGTGTAGCTCCATCCATTGTAGAATTAAAGAATAATTTAGATGTTTGTTTTACTAAGGGGATAAGCATTCCTTTCTTTGTTCTGGGTAGAAAGCCTCGAATATCATCTATGTACATACGCTTCTGGAACGCCGAGATGATACGCTTCAAGGAATTCTTTTCTAGATCTCTAATAATGACTGGTGCTCTTTCTAAGCAGGACAAGGCTCGATGTCCTAATTTGTAGCGATCATGTAAGGCCAAGCGAAAGCTTATTATTGATGCGTCTCATGAGGTACAGGTCTTTTATTTGACTTCTTAATTATGAAAACATGATTGATTTTTTATGATTCTTATCATTTGCCTTTTCTTGCTAGGCTCGTGTTATTCGTCCTTGGATGGACGTTGCTTCTGTTGCTGTGAGTAGTCCCCAGTCTGGAAAGAAATGAACAAGGATGATTCTCCCTGAAGTAAGATCGTCCCTCACAAGAATGTAAGTATTCTACCTGGTGTTCTCAATTTCTTGTGCATTCATAATTCATAATATATATATTTTCTTGTCTTGGTGTAGCATGTGAATACGAGTGTTTGCCTTGACTCTAGTGACCCTACTGAGGCTTCGAGGAACACCATAAGCATGGAAGGAGAACATGAGTCTGGGAAGGAGGTGCTTGAAGAAACATCTCGTACAGAAGAAATCCATGAAAAACCTGAATCCAATACCATCGATGATGAAGTAAGTATAGAAAGTGAACTGGTGTTGAACTCTTCCACCAACTTGGATCCTCATCAAGTAAGTTATTCCCTTTTAATATTAATAAACCATGTAGACCTCTTAAATTTCTCATATAAGTATAAATTTGCTTGAAATTTGTAAAGTATTTGCAAATTTTCATCGTCAGAAAAATTTCAGAAGTATGGTGTATAGGAAAAACACCATAAAATCTTCATACGACCTACGTTTTGGATGATTGACCCTTGTATCTTCATCAGAAAACAATTTCCTACAACCGACAGGAATAAATACAGGTTTTGATCTTGTTTAGGGTGTCCAAATGACCAAACAGTGGAACTCAGAAAATATCCAGGAAAATTCTGACATTTTTCAGATTTGACTCCGGTTGCCGTTTTTGCTATAGCTCTTACCTTACTTATCCGATTGATGTACACTTTTGACACGATGTAGTAGATTCAAATATGAATATTTTTATACAAGAACCATGAATAGATTTATCACCAATTGTTGTCAGCTACAAAGTTTCCGAAAGGCATTGAAAATTATTTCTGAGGCGTTTTTTGTAAAAACGTCTTGTGATTGTTCCAAATCATATAATCTATTGAATAATGCTTTGTAATGATTTTATATGATTTTTATGAATATGTATGATGAATTTCATGGTTAGTTCTCAAGAATTTTGTGTTTAAGGAATTCTGACTCAATTTGTCCATATTCTCTCTACTTTTAAGGAGGGAACCATCGAAATCAGAGAATTGCTCTTGTTAATGAAGGAAAAAGAATTACCATTGATCCCAATGTAGATGATGTGATTTACCCTACTGAAAATCACTAGAAGACTTTTGCTTGCATGCTTGTCATGGGGAACACCTCCGTTGAGTATCCTAACGCGGGTATTGATGTTGACTTTGGTTCCGGTAGATTCTTCTGAGGTACGAATGTGTTGGGGTTTTGCTGTCTTGTCCACCTATGCCGTAATATATACCAAGATATGGAAGAAGTTCGGTCAATTCTCTATAGGTAACTCCAAGAATTGTGTAATCTGCTACCCATCATAGAGGAGATGTTTTTACTTTCTCGACATGAAGTTTCTGATGCGATCTTTGAGGAGTGGAAGGGGGCTGTAAGTAATGTAGAGAGCTCTGGTCTGAATGTCATATGGGTCTGTGATTTTCTGAAAGTTATGCGAGAGCATTTTGCTGAAGTAGGAGGACTTGCTAATCTGGAGGCGGTGACCCAAGCTAGAGAAGAAGTCGAAAGGATTTCTAAGGAATTGACTCTTGCGATGGAGACTCTTGGAAGAATGGAGAAAGAGTATTATATAGGGACTGAGCCATCTTTCAAGGATTTTTTCTAGTTTTATGATTTTATGAAGTATTTTTATGATTTTATTTTAGGATTTTGAGTAGGTAGGTTATTGATAAGTTATTTGTTAAGAGAGACAGACTCCTTTATTATTTTTTTTGAAATAAATAGAGATATTTGAATTGATTAATAAACTTGAGAACCTAACTATGAGTGTATAAATATTACACTCATTTTAGAGGAAAAATAAATATTGTACGAAACAGGGAAATATTTGGGTTACAACTTGTGAAGCACTCAGGCCTTGCAAGTCTAGAGCCACTTGCCATGAATCATTACTTCTTCTGGCTTGTCACAGTTTGTAATCTTGCAGCGACCACCCAATAGAGTTTCAGTAATCGTGTAAGGTTCTTCCTCAATATTCAGAGGAGCTGATGTAAGAAGTTGTGCCATCTTGGTGACTTTCAAAACCATGCCTCCAATTCAGAAAGGCCCAGGCTTCAACGTCTCGTCTGGGAAGTCTCCTCCTTGGGAGCTTAAGAGTGGTTGTTGGCATTCCTTCTTATCGCCAAAAGCAATTTGAATCATAAATGAGTCATGAATCTTCCCGTTCTTAGCAAAAACAATTTTTAAACATTTGACGAAATACTGAAATGGATCGGCTTCCCATTCACACCTTTTAGCCGTGACTCGTATGTCTTTTAGGCAGAGCTCTTGGGTTCTGACAGGGTATGGGATTACTGATTGCAAAGAGGCTTGAGAAGTGGGACTTACTTGATCGAGTTTTAGAGCACGAGTCTGTCTCTCGGACTTTGTGGGGAGTCCTCAGTCATCTTTCTCGTTGTTTGTGACGACCAAGTTCTTCAAGGGAGGATTAATTTGGGAGTGGGTCCCTTCTGTAAAGGATAGGCGCTGTAGGAAGTTGTTTCACAGGGGGTAACTAGAGAGTACCATCTTCTATCCACGCTTCGAGTAGTTCAAGTACCTCCTCTATTGGAATTGGGGGCCCCTATTGCGATTGTTGTTGCAACTCGCAAAATTCAACGACTTCACCTACTTCATTACCCAGCTTTGGTGGTGTTTTGAGACAAAGATGATCTCCGAGTTGGTACTGATGTTGAGGGAGGATGGAAGGAGGGTATTTTTTCTACGTCTCTGGTTGAGATGAAGCTTTCATATTGGGCCCTTCATTAATGACAACACCAATTGACGGTTGAACATTGTACTGCTTGTTTACTAGCCGGGGATTCCCACGAGTATCTCCACGATCTTCTCTTGCTGGTCTATTTCTCTTAAGGAGGGAGGGAGCAGTTGTGGAAGATCATTTTGCGGCTTCATGTAACTCAGAGAAAGTATGAAAACATAAATTTTCAAGAAGAGAATGGTAAATAAGGATCATACCATAAATGCAGAGCTCCACCAGTTGATGTTCTATCACATTCGGATCAAGAAAATTCAGAACTTGATATCTGAATCTTTTCACATATTCATTCGGGTGTTTGTTATTCCTCTGGAACATTCTTCCCAGGTCTGATAGGGTGATATGCTCGGAGACGAAGAAGTATTTTTTGTAGAATGCGTTAACCATGTCCTCCCAGTCAGAGATGGTGTTGGGAGCGATGTTGTTGTACCACGTATAGGCTCTCCCAGTGAGATACTTCGAAAATTCTTTGAGGCGTAGTACATGATTGTATTCATGCCTCCCTAGGGATTTGAGAAATCGAAAGACGTGCTCACGAGTTTTTCTAATTTCGTCATATAATGAGAAAGTTGGGGAATAGTAACCTGCCGACAGAGGGATCCTATAGATTTCAGGTAGGTAAGGAAGTTAGTGTTGATGAGCCGTGGATGAGTCTTTCTTGTCATGGTTTCGCAGAAGCCTTTCAGAATCTTTGCGAGTGACAAAATTCGGTTGTTGGTACCTCTGTAGAGGTCGATCATGAACAATCTGAACCCCTTTATCTTTTCGAACGCCAGAAGCTTCAGCATCAGTAGCCGCTGCAGAGTTGGTTCTGGTCTGTTATGTTAAGCGATGACATTGTTCCGGGGAGAGTGACTCCACCAGGGTCTTGATAAAAGGGAGTACCTCCTTCTGAATAGCATCCATGTACACTTGGGTTATGTCAAGGACTTCTTGTCTTTTCATCAAATCAGCTATGTTGATCGGAGTTTGAGTACTCTCGGTGTTTTTAGCGGTTTTGTCACTGAGAGGAGGTATAGCAGTGGAATAGGTACGTGGAGGTTTAGTAGCAATAAGGGTGTCTTCAGAATCACCACTACCAGTACTTCCTGAACCAATGATAAGGGTTGTAACTACTCCATACCTAAGATCCACCATTTTGAATATCTGAAAAATTATCTTTTATAATTGAGAGGTTGATCTCCCGCTGTGGTTGCCAATTGTTTTAGGGTAAAAACAAATGTACTGAAAAGTGGTAGTTTCAAGTAGGTTCGAGAGATCAATCTCGAACAGGACGAGCCTAAACCAAAAAATGGCCATTCACGTCATGCTTCGATTACAAAGATGGAAACGATTTGGGTAGGTCTTAGGGGAGGGAAGCAAAGAAGGTTGAGAAATATGAGTAGTATGTGAAGAAGGATGGATTCTCTGTAGAGGAATCACTAATTCTGTAAGTTTTGGCTTCTTTAAACTGATTGTATCATTGTGTGTTTCTATCTTTTTTCGAATAGATGAGAATCATCTATTTATTTGAAGAGGACACAATGAAATTCTCGTAAGTCGTGGAAGTTAGGAAGAGGTGGTGAAGTGATGATTGTAGGGGGCGGTTCCCAAAAAGTAGGGAAAACCTTTCTGACCACTACTCCTCATCCTCTCAACTGCTTTATAACCGCCTACTTCCTGTTACCTTCTTGTTCTTGGGGGTTGTGTCACCACCCACGATGTCGTAGACCGCCAGACCGATACCCCAATGAGAACCCCCCATGTTGTATTTGATATCTCGTGGTTTTGATTAAGTCAAGTCAAGTCAAGTGACTTGCTAAGTAGTGAGGTAAGTTGTACGACTCACTTGATCGATAACCAAACTGATTAGTTTTGAGTCTGGGAATTTTAGTGATCATGTACTTGTTTGAAAGTTACATGGAATATTTATTAGTTTATAAATGATTTATCATAAGTCTGTGAGGCCTTTGAGGTCAAATGTTGTAGAGGGTTCCTCAAGCAAGGAACCCTACTGAAATTTATATAAGACTCAATGTAGGACCTATATTGAGAGGAAAAGCATATTTCTCACTAGCTACCTAGCTCAAATAAGAAGGTGCTAACTTTCTTAACATAAAAGGCTAGTGAGCTAATATCTCAGACATGCATAAATTATGGTAAATATTAATTATACTAGGGATCGGAAGCTAGCACCAAGAATGTTTGAAGTTAGCACTTCAATTGTATAGTTAACACTGAAGTTTTATCACAAATATATTTGTAGATAAGTTTCTAAGTATGAATAAGGATGTATTATCCTTAGAAGCACATTGGGTTTTGCTAGAAATGCATTGGAGCTAGGGTACGGGTGCTAGTGCCAGGGGCATTAGCCATCAAAGGAAACAAGGGTGCTAGCCATAGCCATGGGCGTTGCGCAAGGGATTAGCCACAAAGGTTGGCGCAAAGGCCATTAGCTATGAACGTTGTCCATCAAGGGCGCTTAGTGCAAGAAGCTAGCCACAGGCGTTAGCCAATGGATTGGCCACAAGGGAAGCAAGTGCGTCGGCCAAGGAGTTAGCCGCAAGGGCGTTGGCCAAGGAGTTATCCACCAAGGGCATTGGCCAAGGAGTTAGCCACCAAGGGCGTTGGATGAGGAGTTATCCACCAAGGGTGTTTAACACAAAGGAGTTTGGCCATCAAAGGCGTCGTCCAAGAGCTTAACCAAGCGCGTTGGCCTCCAAGGCCATTAGCGCAAGGACGTTAGCTTTTGTTCGTAAAGATTAGGGTTATCACTTTTGTTCTAAAGTTGAGGTGCTAAGTTGACCATACGTGGGCTAAGGCCTTATTAGTCTAAAATGTACTAGATAACACCATTTTTGGTTAGTTAGCACCTCTCGGGTTCTAGGGTTTATCGCCATGAAAGTTAGCGTTTTTAACGCTATTGTTGCTAACTAGTGCCAATGCGATGCTAAGCCGAATGGATAGTGCTATCTTTGCGTTAATATAAGGAAATTCTAGGGTTATCCTAAATGAGATATCCAATGCATCTTTTACGACATTGCTTCTCGATTGTGGCTCATCAGAGAGAGTGGCGCATTATTTGTGGCTTATACTTAAGCAAAGCGCTAGAGTAGCATATTTAAGCTCGGAAGAGAAATTTGAGGTGCATTCGTTGCGAATTTAGCGTTAAGCTATAAAGTATTTCAGGGTTTAATAGATGTTGCTCGAACATCAATTCTCATTTGATGCAAGTTCAAGGAATTCAGCCATGAAATTTTATGCGACTTGAGACTAGTTCGACACAACATAGATATTATGAGTATTGATAAGGCTACAAGGCCAATTTAGAATATTTAGGTGGAATCTGTGTTCTCAATTCACTTGCGGAATATACATGGAAGCACAATATTCAATATTAAGCAAGTGTGCATGAATATGCATATATGAATTCTTTTTGCTTAGTAGAGGGCAATTTTCCAATTATAGCCATTGTCAAAAACTCACCATCTACAATAGGTATGTAGATATTTGTAAGAGGAACATATCCCAAAATATTAGCTTCAAATCCGTTATAGTGTGAGATAATGTGAGAACCAAAATATGAGTTCCCTCGACATAGAAAGCTTATTTTATTTCCCTAACATACATAAAATGCTTAGTGAGTTATAGCTCAAGAAATAGTCAATGAGGAATTTGCTACTTTGAAATCTTGAACACATTACTACCTATAGATTCCCGAAAGAATTCAAATCTTGTCTCTTTGATTATTAATATTTGGAATCAAATCATTAGCACCTTCAACTGTGAATAAATTTCTTGGTCTATCTTTAGCAACCGTGATTATCACACGACTATTAGTATGTCTATCGATTATTCTCGTTCTACCATAAATATTATCAACTCTTATAACTTATCGAGTAACGAAATTTCAAAATTTAGAAAATCAACTTTAGAAAAACCCAATTGAATGCCATTCAGAGAAACACAAAAAACCACCACGAAAAGACTTAATGCTATTGACAACTTCCCACTCATAAGTTATCTCCTTCACTGTCCCTGTCTTTGGTTTTCCTCACCATATTACTCTTCTTATTTTATTCTTTGTGGAACTCTTTTCAACTGTTTGCAATAGTAAACTGTGTAAATAGAGTTCAAGCATACGCATTAATTAAAATCTATATGAGCAATTACGTATGTGATTCATCTTAGTTGTCATGTTTACCTGTGAAACTTCAACATCTAATTCCTTGGTTGGGAAATTTGGTGAATTTAGAGTATATCGTCATTAGATCTTGTAGCTGAAAGCATAAAATTAATCCTAATACAACAATTAGATCACAAACAAAAAAATAAGAAGGAATATGTTCTTGAATAATTTTCGTTGGCACTTAAGGGGACTGGCAAGAAAATAAATAACAAAATATTTTGGTAAGTGTTCACTTTTGGTTTATCTTCTTCTAAGTACTCCCCATCTTTTTCTCTAATATGCAACCTGATCTCAGTTCTCATTCTACCAAGGTGCATAGGGTCCATAGTTGGTTAGACAAAATGGTAAGAAAATACCGTGAACATGTTTGTAATCTCAAAAATAAATATAAATCCTTATGGTTTCATTTTTAATAGTTGGTGTATTGTTCCAACGGTTATAGTTACATTAAGAACTAATTCATAAACGCTGAAATGCAGTCTCGACCCTATTTTCCTACTAAAAAAAAGTGATCCGTTAAAAAACTTACATATTATCAATAGTTAAGCATCATACTTGACATATTAGGTACTAATTCTTACTTGCAAAAGAAATCTGAATTGCTTAAAGTAATGAATGTTAGGTTAGTATCTATAGTTCCAATCCTATGTTCTTCTAAAAGAAACATAACGATATAACGTAAAAATACTAACTCAGTTCAGTTAGGCATGGTTTTTCTCTTTCATCACGCACATCATTAGGCTTGTGCGATTGTTTTCCATTTTTTTTTCAGTAGATAAGTAGTACACACAGTGAACTGAAAAAGTGGCAATAAAACATACCAATACACTTCAGGATCCCATTCAGATGAAATAAAATTGTATACATGAAACAATGGTTGATAAGCTATTGCAAATGACATAGGGAAGAATACCTTCAGGACCAATATTTTGACTCGAATTAGCGCAATTAGAACATAGAACAATGGAAGTATGTAGTTCCATGGTTCCATGGTGCTTTTCTCTCATTTTTCTCATTTTTTGTTTCTTTTGCTGGTCATGTTCCTTTGAATTGATAAACATTTCAGAACCATGTTCTCTTTTCCATTTTTCATCGAATTTTGAACCGAAAGGATACATCTCGAGGAATTTTATCAAGAACCATGGGAGTTCGTTGTCAAATTAGATATAAAATAAAAAAAGTATCTAATCTGAGTTTATGTTGTAAAAAGCGTCACGTCAAATAAATTTGAACATATTATGAAGCACGTCATGTAATAAATTTGAAAAAACTATGAAGCACCACATGTAAAACCTGTAAAGCATAAGAGATGAGATACTGAAGCAAACATACATTCTATAATTGAATCACAATACTAAGCAACCTATACAGAAAGCATTAGAACGACATAAGTAAATAATGGATCACTGGGACCTTGTGGCACGTAAAACTGAAAAACCATATTGTCATGTTTCTGTGATACTATAGTTCGGGTCTTTAGTATTAAATAAAAAACAGTTGAGAAAATTGAGAGGTGTGCGCATACAAAGGGAAAACCAAAAACTTCTCTATTTCAAAATCTTTCCCTGCATAATTTTGTCATTTAAAGGTTTTGAATAAGTGTCGTTGTCAAACTTATCAAAAAATTTATGTATCAATAACAACTTTAGCACATCCCCAAACAGTTCAGTACATAAATAAAAGGCAAGAAGACATAGTCGCTTTTTTACCAGCTATTAGCTTTGGATAACCGTACTGGCGTCATGTTATTCCAGGTTATGTAACAGGTTACGACGGGAATTGTCCCCATTTGGTGAAGGGGCTTCGTCCCGCACCCGTTCAGAAGGGGTCCCAAGTAACAATTTATAATAAAAACACCAATTGTCATTTAGTAAATTAACAATTGGAACCAAATTCACCAATTATATACGTTTAAAGTGTTGGAGATTAAAGAAAATACTTTTGAAAAATTATACAAACTTTTGATATCAGTAAGTATTTCATGACATTGTTAACTTTTGAAGTCTTCTGCTCAAAGTAGCACTATAACTACCCTCAGCCTTGCTAGATTTTAGAATACATATGCAACATCTCTTATTTAATCAGTTTTTTTAAATTAAAAGTAAAGAAACAAAATCATAATAGTATTCTACTTAAAATCCTAATGACTTCCGGTTCGGCTAAATCCTATTTGTATTTCACCCGCTATGCACTCCTCACCTGCCTTACGTACCATATCTTATACTTGCATTAAGAATCTAGCGGACATCTTAACTGCTCCTTCAGACTCCATCTTAGTTAAATGAAAAATCACACTTATTGTACAGTTGTATCAATATTTGATATTAGAGACACTAAAATAAATAAATGATATTAGTATAAACAGATTGTGAACTCTAATTAAATAATGCAAAGCATATGAAGTGCTTCATGTTGAAGATAATATAATCAAGGAAATGCACTGATATATTTCTCTCCAGCAATCATATAATCACGTTAAGAACAAGCGGCCAACTCAACTACTCTTTTATGTTCCAACTCCCTGCAGATAAATAAAAAATCACACCCATTATATATAGTTGTATCAATCTGATATTAGAGACACTAAAAAAATACGATATTAAAATAAAATAGATTGCCAAACTCTAAATAGTGCAAAGCGTATGAAGTGCTTCATGTCAAAAAAGATGTTATCAAGGAAATCCAAACATGTTTCCAACTTCCCATGTGAAGCCTTTCTTGAGTTTCTCACTGCAAGAAACCCATACCTAATTCCCTCCTATCTTAACCAACTACAAAAATTTATTTATGGGACTCGAAATAAATCCTTAATAATTTGAATACGACAAACCCTGATCTATTAAAAATTAGAAGAAAATAAATAAATATAAGACCAACTAAAATTTGATCTTCCACCCGTCCCTCAGGTCGATGTAATTAAACAGATTTTTGTTCTACGTCTCCAGCTTATATATCCTCGTGGTCATTGAATCGAATAAAACTTTAATTTTATCATCTTCTTGTTCCACCAATCTTTTTACTTTCTTTATTTGTCTATGACATTCCATGAATTCTAAGAGAAAAGAATGCCTCTTAACTTGCATAACATTGTGAGAGATTTTTATTAGTGGTTATAGTTGCCTAGATTATTATCCTATCACAATTATTGCTACTCGGTGTAAGAGATGTTATTATAAGGCCAAACACTATAGTGAGGTCTATGGCTTGACTATAGCTTTAATCTATCCAAAGGAAAGTACTATGGGGCATCGCTTGGCTATAATATGGCCCAAAGCTTTGGCTTGGCTAGAGGTGGGATCATATCTGATCCCAGTTATAGCCAATCCATAGAAACGGATACTCAGGATCTGTAAAAAAAAACACTTTACGGATACGGAGTATCCGTCAGATTTTTGACGGATATTGAGTATCCGTCTCAGTAATAAAACCAAATTCGTTTTTTTACCTATATTAACTCATATTATTTATCTTTTAACTATTTTATTTATTCTATTTTTTTTACCTGTTATTTTTGCAATATATTTCTCTTTTAACTATTTTATTTACTCCAAAAAAAATTTCTATTATTTCTCCAATTTACTATCTTAATTAGTCGGTTTTTTACATATATTAACTCCTAATATTTCTCTTTTAACTATTTTATTTACTCTAATTTATTTTTTTCCTAATATTTCTCAAATATATTTCTCTTTTAACTATTTTATTTACTCAAACTTCGTTTTTTCCTATTATTTTTGTAATATATTTCTTCTTATTAGTTTTTAATCTACAAAAATACTAAATAAAAAAAAGGGGACTTGGAAGGATACCAAGTATCCGTCTAAAACTATTTGGATGGATACTCAATATCCGTCTTAATAAGCCAAGCGATGGATTTTTACCATAGTTCAGTTTTTAGCTCATTCTTTTGCTTGGCTATAATTAAGCTACAGCCAAGCGAAAATGCCTCACCATAGTGCTTGTCCTAAGACAACATAAATAATTTGACCGGGAATGACCATAATTTTCCAATGAAACAGATTGTGTCCACTCCACAATAAATTCCATGACTCCCCCGTGACTTCCTTATAAAACTATGTGAGAATCCATCAAGTTCACAACTACAAAAGCTATGAAACAACAGGAGCGGAATAAACGCTATGAAACAATTAATAGTAACAAAATCAACTCTATGAAACATAATCGATACAGTGATCCTTGTATCCACATTCTCTGAATCGATGAGGTGCCCAAGATCTATTTTTTCTATTTCTTCTTCTCACTTCTACTATAGTAACCCCAATTTCTTTTTCCTTGACTGGAGCCGAGGCCATCGTATGTGAACTTTTACTTTGGAACTTGTAAAGTTCATGTGCACATAGACTCTGATAGATAAAGTTCATCTCTTCAAATATAATCATGAAGACCATTATTTTTCCTATTACATTTAGTACCTCCTCTACGCAATCTGCTTGGTTTTGCTACAATTTAAATACATCTTTTAGGAGAATGTTTTATTTTAATAAACGATACATATTTGAAATTTTAGTGTCTACTTGTATATTCACCAATGGTAGTGCCATCATTTTTTTTATTCTAATGTTGTCTATGATTATCTCCGCAACATGGCCCTTTGCTGTGATAATACCAGTGTCCTCACATTCATGTACAACAACTTGAAGTATGTAGATGTTACAAAGTAATCGTTAGTTTCTTATAACACGCAGTATATATGTATCATGGAATTTTATTATTAAAATCTTCTACTTATTACCATGGTATCGGTTTCTTCAGCATGACCGCGTATATACTGCAGTATGTTTACCTTCCATGTACACGTGTTTTATTTTACATGTTTGGCACGCAATGTAGTACCATTGAGATCCTGGTATAATTGGAATTGGCCCCCATTTGGTGAGGCGGGGCTTTGCCCCGCACCTAACCCAGAAGAGGTCCCAATTAAAATTGCAGTGTATAATGACAACACGAATTATCATTTAGTAGATTAACAATTGGAACCAAATTCATGAATTACGTACTATTTAAAGTGCTGGAGATTAAGAAATCATTTTAAAGAATATATTTTAAAAAAATTATACCAACCTTTGAGATCAGTAAGTAGTTCATGATATTGCCAACATCAGTACTCTACGGATTATTGGTAAGTCTAAATTTGAAGTTTGCTACTCAAAGTAGCACTACGACTACCCTTAGTCTTGCCAGATTTTAGAATATCTGTACAACATCTCTTGGTTAATCAATTTTTACAACTTAAAAATAAAAAAACAAAGTCAAAATAATCCATGACCAATGTATGAGCATAAGCAATTAAAAACATAAGAAAAGAGAACCAAAAAAAATGAATTGAGTAATGAAAATGCTAAATTGTCCATTCTGATTTGTTTTCTACGGTGATGAGAACCGTGTATAAATTAGCCTAGCTATCATCAACCACACATGAATATTACACACTTATTTCTCGTAGTTAGACTATTTTTCTCACTTCATCATCGTCAATATCAATTTAGAGAGAACTGGAATATAAATTTGATTGATGAAAAGTAGGCCAGCCTGAGACATGGACCTTGAACGTCAGTAACACTAAACGAAACACGTATCACAAATTTGAGTATGGTTGAAGTGATAAATTTCATTAAATCGACATTTTGTTCCCTATTGCTAATCTTAAGAATGATTAAAATCATCTAATAAAAATCCATGTACAACATTATATCCATTGGAACTTTATATCACTTCAAAGAAATGACCAGAAGACGGTACCACTATATCGATTTAATCATTTCTTCTATTTCTTGATAGACATTTGTTTATTTATAAGATTTTTTACCTTGCTATATATATATATATATATGTTGGACGAATCTCAGTTCCATATATTTTGGGCATTGAATTTGAACGGTGCATCATTATCTCTACATAAGGAAAGTTGTTCTCTTACACTTTCGACCATAGCGAGAGTTAATACTCAACTACCCAAACTACCTTTTACTAATAAACTACTTCACTGTTTTCGCCTTCCAAATACAACCCAAATCTCCTAAGTAGATATTCACAAATATTCACTGACCTCCATAGGTCACCATCATCAATAATAATAAGAATAATCATCCTATAGAGCGAGAACTCCAAGGAGTGCCTTGTCTTCTAGAAGCGCCTTATAGGCAGCTCCTCCGAGTGAGATGTGGCTGAACTTGTCTGCCAGACCTAATTCCTTACCCACTAATTTTTGCCAGCTTCCGAGCCGTTGACTGATATGCATGAAACAATTGATCATCCATTAGAGAAAAAAACAAATGGGTTTTTAAGTGAGCACAAAGATCATGTACAAAAATATTTTTTGCAGTTAGGTCAATTAACAGAGGATCCTTGCAAAA
>JAJJMC010007942.1:623381-645506 GCA_023531435.1 Papaver californicum
GATGAAAGTGTAAGATGCAACCTTAAGACATGGTGTTATATATGAATATTGGTAGCCACTATGCAATACTTACTAATAGATTCAGCTTAAGCAGTTTTCTGTTGTTATCACTACATAACTCAGTACAACCTATGGCAGCCACATTAAGCATATCTGAGACATGAGTCCCATAGGCCCATAGCAATGTTGAAAAAAAGCGGCACCTGCTGATTGGACTAGTGTGCCCTGAGAATGTTCCTGAAAATCACAAAGATCAGGAAATGATTTGAACTTGCAAACAATTAAACTGGAGAAGAGCTTAGCATATGCAAAGTAATATGAGATGTCATTGAATTACCTGAAATTCAGCTTTTACTTCTGGAAAGTCTTCATGTCTCTGCATTTCCACGCTATTTTCTGTTACACTGAGAAGAGCATCAGGAAATAAGAAACAATGGCACAGATCACAAATATACCCACCCCCCCAATCCCCTACACTTGATTAAAGGAAAAGCTTCAATCCGACTGTAACTCCCGTATGAGCCTAATTTTAACTTTTGTCATCTATTTAGCTTTAGAACTCCAGAATATCCAATAATATTATACTTTATGGCACAAAAACACCCGGTTCCTGATATTAGAAGACTAAACGAATAACATTAATATGCTCGAGTTTTGGAAGCTGCAAATTTATGTCAAGACACGTATGGGTTGTTCCTGAGTCACTCTAATAGAGTTGTAAGGAACATCCTATCCCATATAGATTGCAGGTTTTTTTGACTCTTAACCAATCGATGTACCTCAAGGTAAAAGTTCTAGGTTCGGTTACAAAAGGTTACATATTAAAAAAGGCAAGGGTCCAAACAATTAGATGTTATATGATTCCAAAAGTTTGTTTTACATTAATCCATATACTTTGAAAAACTTCTTTTCTTTAATATGCAACAATTTCATTAAAACTAAATCGGTAAGAGGATCTAAAAAGTTGAAACAATACCTTATATGCTTAAAAAATATAAGAAGCTTACCAAAAATGATGCAAGTTATGTCGGCTTTCACCCTTAAAAGCAGTCCTAGCAACTTGCAGAATAAAACCTGCCAAGATTTAACTCCATAATAAGAACATTTCTACAATATTGGATTAATACAATTGATTATATGAAATTATGACTTTGGTGGCATATTCAACTTACATCCCCAAAGTCATCACTGTCAAAGCATCTGACACGCCAGCGCCATCTTAAGCCTATCATAAAAAACACAATACGTGTTATTACAACATAACCACAGCAACCAATGTAACACTTACACAGGTTTGCAAACCTCTCAAAAAAAATTATAGCCTAAGATTGGTTATGGGCCTTTTGTGAATAAAAAAACCCCATGGAATTGCTTTAAAAGGAACATAAATGGACTTTATGCTGAAAACCAATTTGAACTGCAAAATGATGTTGAAGAGAATCTTACAGTAAAGTAAGCATGGTAGCTCACTGCAAGAGTCAGTGAAATCTCTATGACTGTGTCATTAAAAATGAACCCCAGCCACAACACAGACGCCACTCCAGAAGCAATACCAATAGCTACACTGGACAAAAGAAGGAGCCTCATAACCAACATTTCATTTACACTCAATTAGCATCCCTTAACCAAAGTCTTGATTTCTAACCAACTCGTTATGAGATGCGCTGTAACCGACATCAAGAATACGGGATTTCCTGATTATAGTCTCACTTCCCCATGAGTAATTTCCTGTATCGAGTCTAAGAGCTCTCCATTTCATATTTCCCCCACGAACCCTAACTCTCCGAACTGTTTTGTTGCTCGAGAGTTTAGTATTTGCGGGCTATCTCCCGAGCTCGTACCTAACAAAAACATATATACAAATACAAATTAGGATTTTACTCAAAAATAAAATCATTCAAAATGAAAATCAGGGTTCTGCTGGCTCCATAAACACGGTGCCATTTTGGGTTGATGTTAACTACCTTCGACAATGGCACAGACCAATCTCCACAAACAAAAACAACCAAGCCAGACCTGAATCACATTTAAACCACATCTCAAGTTGTTGAAATAAGATTGTACATAAAACCATTTCATCTAAAGGAACTGTATTAGTTTACCCAACACGAAATTCTTCATTGTAAAACTCAACAAAACAAAGGGGATAAAAGATTCTTAAATCTATTGGGTAATCTTCGAGTATACTTTTTGGACATACAGAGAGAAAGTGCTCACTTGAGGTTACTTTGCAACTTTAACCCCTTGGTTCACAAATATATTCTGTCACATTAGAACATATTGGTTGAAAATACATTTCCAACTCGAAAAGATTACTTTCGATGACAAAACTTCGATTATATCCTCAGCTGCTTCAGCCTTTGCTAGAGACCATGTCTCATCAGTTCTTTATTGATATTGATATTACTTTTTCGTCTAGCATCATTGCTCAAGACTCTTGCATATTACAGTAAAAAAGAATTTTGATAAGATATTCTCAAGACCATTAATTTAGGTGAAGATGTATTTAATAACTAATGGCACAGAAAGAAAATGGCAAGGATCAATAATATTTTAAAATCTTACTGTGGTTCAGAATATCAAAAACACTAACCTAAACCAAGAGTTGAAGAACTGTGCAAGTCTAATTGGCAACTCAATCGACAGGTGCACCAAAAATTAACTCAGCAAGACTTTATTAAATAGATGCACACCTTTCCTTCAATTTGAGAGAACAGTTTCAGGTTTCCCACTTGAGGGGTAGCAGATTCTTTTCTCATTTTAGTCTTCTCCACCATTTTCGATCGCTGTTCTCTTTAACCACCTTCTACTCCTTCAATCAAACAAACAAAACAAAACACACATTCAATAACACAGTATGATTAAAAACCGTAGTTTCAGATTCATATTCAAGAGATAAAACCCTAATCAAATCAGAACCTTCGTTTGATTTGAGAGAGAGAGGGAGAGAGGGAGTACTGGCATGACGTTTGATTGGGTTTGTTATGATAAAGAGAGGAAGAGAGAATTCCAATATAAAATGATTGTTTATGCCCTCGAACAATTGTGTCATTTGTCAAAACAAACAACAGTCCTTCATGGATCAGCAGGTAAAAGTTTTACATTTTGTGAGTCATACTTACTTATCAAGAAAGCCTAAAGGTTCTGCATTTTTCTCAAACTCATACATGAGTAGTTCAGTATATATGAAAAGCACAGATGAGAGATATAAGTAAAGCTGAACTATAAAAATAGATTCAAGGTGCAACAAGTTATGAATTTACCAAGCTTCAAGAACTGGTGCTAGGATAGGGAGCTGAGATGCCTTCAGGTGTGCATGCATGTGTTGAGGTGTGATCAGAGCTATGTCATTTGTAAACAACATTCATATTTTCAAAGGATCAGTTCTAGCAATGTGGTATATTCGGACTAAATAGCTGATTGCTAATGCCAGTCTAAAGCTAAATTGTTAGGTATCATTAGCATGTATATCCGCAATTTAGATATGTTAGGGATATTGTATATGTAAGGATTTTTATTGCATTCATTTAAAGAGGAATACAATAACTTGTTTGAGATGATGTTGGTGCAGTTGCAGCTTTGTTGCATCTTTACAATTGAATTATCTTTAGTTTGTTGTATCTGTAGTTTTTCGAATTTCAGTACTTTGAGCAATTCTCCTACAGTAAAGATTATGTGGTTTTAAAGCGACAATGGATATAGTAAAAGCTTTATGGTCTTGCAATATAATTTAGTGATTTCAAGGACATGAAGTCCTGAATCTGATATAAACAGTTCATTTATAGGCAAGTTCTAAACTATACAACTGTAAATTAACTGTGTGCGGTTAGTTTATTGCCGGCAGATATATGTGTGCTTTCATTAGCAGGTACGGAAAGACGGATTGGATGGTTAAAGCTATTAGCAATGTAAAAACAATACATTAAAAGTGCTAACTAAATCTAAAAACACACAAAGAGAATCTAAAAAATCAACATTAACTTATTAAAAATTTATAAGCAATCAAATTATTACCTCTCATTCTTTAAACTCTCTTTCTTCGCATCTAGAGTGGTCTTTATCTTTAAATTACCTATAATCAAAAAACAAAATACAATACTTCAAACACCATTTAAATAATACCAAGAGACAATCACATTAGTCAAATAACAAAATACAATAACTATTACTTAAAATTAAAACAACATATAGTCTTTACTTCTCTCACATGATGAGAAGAATATTATTGACAATCCAAATAACAAACAATGAAATGAAAAAAAGACAAGCACAACAATATTGAAAGGAAAGCCTCGAGTTGATAAAAAAATTAATTCAACAAAACACAGTTGTGTTCAATTCCACCACCACTTCAATATAGCTAATAAGACTAAATATCCTTCAATTAATAAGAAAAAAGATTGGGTTATTACAATTCATGGACAAAATCACATGTTTTGAACCAACATAGTACCTTACAAAAATCAGTAAACATGCAATTCACACCTTAATTCAATCCCACCCCAAAAAGCAAAACCAAAATCACCACAATTCAAATTATAAACACACAATAATTCAAATTAGTAAAACACAACCCACAACATATCTCAACATTAGAAATAAAAAAGATGGGTCCTTTATTGATTAAACCACAAATAGAGATGTGGGATCACAACCCTAAATGACTACTACTTAAAGGAAAAAAAAACTAAACTAATCAAAAAAAAAACTAAAAATCCAATTTTTTCACATAATGAAAACAAGCCCATATTTATACAAATGCTAAAATTGAATATGATTATACTAAGAAATTGGTGTTGTTGAAAGTTTATAATAATTTAATTTTAATACCTGTAGACTTAGAGTTAGAGTGGATCTGATCTATGGCTTGTTTCTTAAGCTTTGGATTTTTACTTGATTTCCCAAAACAGGAAAACCATCCCAGTATCCCATGGCTTCTTCTTTCTTTTTTATGTGAGTGTGTTCTGGAGAGAAGGAATAAGAAGAAAAGGAAAAGAATGAGACCGCACAGATCCAACAACGGAAGATGTATCTTCCATAGATAAATCTATAAAGACATTAATATTTGTTTAAACTGAATTGTATGTTTTCTTTAGGTTTAGGATCAGTAACTCAAAAATATGGTCGAAGTGTTTTCACTTTTCAGAGAGGAAGAGGGGAAGAGAGAGAGTGCTTATAGAAAAAACCGATTAATATCGTTCGGTTTTAGAGGAGAGCTATCAACGACCATGATCATCCATCTATAGCATCGACGGCCTCAGAGAGAACAGAGCACGACCCACCCCCTGTTTCGTTCACCTACACCTACCCACGTAACATTACCCGAAATTTCCTGACCGCAGGATCAAATAAACACCATCAGGACGAATTTGGACGTCGGATGTGACCTCCAGATTGTTTCTGGCTTCTGATGTCTTCTTTTATCTCCAAGACAAACACCAATACTTTTTATAATATAGATTTACATAAAATTATAAACTTAAGACGCTAATAGAAAATATTTCAACAACAATAATACACAGTAAAAAATTAATTTTATTTCATTCTTTCTGATATATTAATATCAAAATATAAATATATCAAGAATTTAGCCACAATATTACTTAGATTAATTATTTTATACACATTAAGTGGCACAAACATTAACTTAATTAATATTTTTATACACGTTTATGTGTAGTAATATTAAGTGGCAAAACCACAGTTCTAACATGTGTCCAAGGGTAATGGTGGAAATTTATGTCAAATATAAATGCCTAGCAAACCTATTTCACTTTTTCTTCCTCTTTTTTCACTGTTTCCTTTCCTTCATTCACTCTTTCTCCCCCCTTTCACTTTCACCTCTTTCTCTTTCCAACAACAACAGATCAGTTATATGATAGTATTCTGCTACAACAATAACATTGCAGCATCTTCAAACTTGAAAAGACATCAACGTCGATATATATATATATATATATGAATATTTTAGTAGATATTGTAATTTCTTTCAAAGTTCATCTCATTTTTTTTTTCTAAATAGGATCATCTGATGTTACTTGTTATCATTTTACTTTTATGATTTATGTTAGAAAAGAGTTGATGTTTGGATTATTGCTTTATAGTTTGACAATAACAAATGTTAGATTTGATTATTGAATATTTGAACTTTTACTGTATTTTGTATCTTAATAAAAAATAAGAATCATATCTATGAATTTCTTTAATTTGTGAATAAAATTGAAAAGGAAAAAAAAATCTTTACAAAAATTAAAATAAAATACATCTTAGCGTGTCTAAAGTGCGTCCCCAGCGTGTCCCACAAAAAAGAACGTGAGACACGCACGTGGTCACGTATGACACGTGTCGTACGTGCATGGGGTCCACGTCCAGCGTCAGACACTGACACTCCTCCAAATCTGGTGTGTCAGTGCTACCCAAAATAGCAGTAATGATACAAATCACTATCTTATACCCCTGAATGCAGTTGAAATTAGTTGCACATGTGAATTTATTGGTAAGTATGAATCTTTGTCTCGTACCCAAAGTTTGGCAACTGAATATACTTTCAAGACAACTCCTCATCAACCTTATTTCAATCCTTCAAATGGTTTTAATTATGCTAGGGGACTAGTGGAGTCAGTGGTGGGTAAATGATGTAGTTTTTAATAGTGGTAAATAAAGTTCGTTGAGACTTGTGAAGATTTGTTTTTAAATCTAATTTCTAAAACTAAAAATATGAAAACTCAAATATATTTTTTTAATAAAGTTGAGAGAAAACTGAGGCTAGGATTCCACTATTTCCAATTTTAAAGTGATTAAGTTTAATAATTTTAATTATGCAATTCTAACAGTTTAATTTGATTCTAAATCATTGCAATAAGTAGATTTTCAAAATAACAATTGTATAACGAAAGCATGGAACATCTAAAACCTAAGCCAAAGCATGTACCATCTAACGGAATCACAATTGTTTAACAAAAATCTTTAAATCAATTTTTTAACCAAGGAAATTAATCATAAATGAATTGCATAAATTAGTTAAATAAGTTACCACATAATCGTTGGAAAATTAGCTTCCTTCGTCGCCTCAGAGATGAAGTTTAGCTCCTCATTGTAATGGCAAAACCCTCAAAAATCGATTTCATAACTCAAGTGATGCTTACAATGGTGGTAGAATGGTTCACCGGAATTTTGACACGCTTATAAGCGTTACAATGAGTAATTCTCTGTGTTAGATAGAATAGAACACAGGGAAAAAGAACGGACTTCTGTTCAGGTAAGGAAAGGACTGCTTTAACAGCACTATGAACGACAGTTTGGACCTGCCTTATGTTTTTTGTTCTCTCTTGGCAGCAACAGAAATTCTTCTTCCTGTATTGTTCTTCACGAGCTCTGCAACCTTCCTGATCTCTCCCCCCAATCTTCTCTAAGCTCCCTTCTACTTATACTATCCCGTCAAAACCACTCCAAATCTCTTGCATATCTTCTCTTTTAATTTTGGGAAAATTCTCATCGATGAAAAACATTCCAAAAGAATTTTTTTCTTCTTGATTTCTTTGAATTGTTTCTTTCTTTCTCGATTCTATCATGAGAACAATTGATATCTTTCTTTTTATTCTTGTCCAAACAGATTTAACTTCCTAGTAGAGCTCGAGAAGATTTCAAAAAAAAAGGGAGTTTCCCAAACCCGTACAAAAATACTCTTTCCTGTTTCTGGACGTGATTTTGTTTTGATCGTGTGGTGTTGATTCGTACTCACATAAGGAAACAACAACTTCCTTAAATATCTCTGATTTCCCTAAATCTCGTACGCTGACAGAGAAAAGAATTCTCGTACGCTGTTGAGAAGATTTTTTTCCTGCCCAAATTTGAAATTGAAATGTTGGACTGGGTGCCCTGAACCAAAGAGTGGGTATCTTTATCAATTATGGGTGCCTTTATCACTTTTTGAACCAATTTTTTCTCAAGTGTTTATTTCTCCAAAAAAATAAAAACACAATATGGATACACAATTGAGTTGTAACAGTAAACAAATTGAGATCAAATAAGACACAAAAATTGTGTCTATCAGTAAAGTTCAGGTTCATGATGTGTATACAGAGAGTGAAACTATTTGGAAATTTAGAAAAGGTGTTCAGGAAGCAAATAAATTTCTTCCAGATGATAATAACCTAGAGCATAATGGTTATTTTAATGATGAAATATTGCAGAAGAAGTATGAGAGAGAGATTTCAATAACTGTGTCGAGAGGAAAGAAGGATGTGCACATGGAAGATATATAAGTTGAGGGAGGAGTAACAAGCAAACGACTGTCTTCTTTGAAGAAACAATGCGAAAAGCAATGTTTGATATGGTGTTGCTCGGTGATGAAGGAGAATTTGATAATGAAAATTTAACTCTACGTGAATCCTTGGATATTGAAGCAAGTAAGAAGCTTACTAGTTATGGTGGTGAAGAAGGGTAGCTTATCCCGTTACCAGTTGGAGAGGAAGGGAACAATTGAAGTTCGGCATTTCCTATCTTTATTTTTCATAACATTCCCTTTCGTTAATTCTAGGTCTTATAATGGCTCCTAAATTCATGGATTAGTTTTTTTTTTATATAGAAAAGGAAGAAAACAGTTACATAGAGTTCGGTAAAACAGTGCTCACCCAAGACCGCAGGGTTTGATCGTTACTACCTATTACATTTAATTGTTTTAGATCAGAAGGAATTGCAAACCGAGCATTTTTACAAAAAACAGATTCAAAAGAGTCGAGTTTCACTAGCAGAGAATCAACTATATTATATGTTTTCCAGCAAGTGTTTCTTTGCTGTCCCTGGAGAGCTTTGGAGAGTTGTTGGTTCCACCCCTGCAGGAAAAAATTCTTGAGACATTGTTGATCAGCCCAATTCAATGCTTCGAGAGCATCTATGCAGTATCCTTCTTCCTTTCCATGGGCTCTTCCCCCTGAGGCATACCTTCCAATAGTTTCACCATACATGTCTAGAAATTTAACATCAAATCCAGTGAGACCTGTGAGTTTATTGAGATGAGAAACATATATAATCCTTGTTAGATCATTAGGGCTGACTGGTAACTGATGAGTAACTCTACTTCTGGTATTTCTTTGGTTGGTGGGGTGGCTTGGAATATTTTTCTCTAGATGTCTTCTTTGGTCATCTAAATGGGTGAGAATTGAATTGGCTGTGAATCTTAGATTTGGATTAGTTTTTGAAAAATTGTGTCACACCTAGATTTCCATATGTACCATCACATGGTAGAGCATACTTCAGACCAAGTGCCTAGGTGGTTAGGGGGATGGGCTTTGTTGAACCAGGAGGCACATCATTCAGTAAGGTTTGGGTAATCTGAAGTTGCTATGTCTAAGTGAAGAGAGCAACAATTCCAGACTGCTCTGCTAAAATCACAGGCCATAAGGAGATGCTCTCCAGATTCAGGGTTGTTGTTACACATAACACAGGTGGTGTCGATGCGTGGAATGAAATTGTTAATATAGGTTTTGAAAGGGATGATCTTGGTTTTGATCTTCCAAATGAAGTACTGAATTCTAGGTAGAAAACCCATCTTCCAGATTTCTTTTGCTATTTTATCCTCAACTTGGGAATTCTTCTTGTCAAGAAGATTATAGAGAGATTTTCTTGTGACGAGACCTTGCTTGTTATCCTCCCATCTTAGTTTATCCTGGTTGTTTCTGTTTGGGGAAAGAGTGAGGATATTCTGTACAATATCTGGATCAAATAACCTGTTTAAGATAGGGATATTCCATCCATAGGCAGAAAACAAGTGAGAAACAAGAGAGAGGGATGGGTTTTGATTATTCAGGCTAATAGGTGTTTTCTCCATAGGACCATTCAATCTAGGAATCCAATTATCATTCCAGATAGTTATACTTCTGCCATCTCCCACTTTCCAATATTGAACTCCTTTATAAGCATCAATCCTTGGTGAACTCCCTTCCAAGCCCAGGAGGAGGAGTTATTGCAAGCAACATAAAAAGGATTAGAATTAGGGTAGTATTTAGCTTTCATAATTTTTGATCTGATTGAGTTTGGGTGTTGGAACAATCTTCATCCATTTTTAGCTATCAGAGAGAGATTGAACTTTCTTGGATCTTTAAATTTATTACCTCCTTTGTCTTTTCTTTTACACAGACTTTTCCAGGCCTTTAAATATACACCCTTGTGTTTCCCAGACTTACCCCACTAGAAATCTCTAATTTTACCATTGATTTTTTTAGTGATTGTCTTTGGGATAATGAAGGAGGACATAGTGCAAGTGGGGATGGACTTCAAAGTAGTTTTTGCTAAGATACCTCTACCAGCAGGAGAAAGAGATTTGGAGTTCCACCCATTTAGTCTGGCATCAACTTTCTCAACTAAAGAATCAAAACAGGCTATCTTGGATTTATCAGTGAACATAGGTCCTCCTAGATATTTATCATTTAGTTTTATCTTTATGATTTTCAAAATATCTATGATTTCCTTCCCTAAATAGTGGTGGATTTTTGGGGAGGAAAAGATCCCAGATTTGAAAAAGTTTATCATATTACCAGAGGATTGGCCATATTCATCAAGGATTTTCATAGAGCTTTGGGTGATAGTGGCTTTGGTAAATATTAGACAACCATCAGCAAACAACAGATGACTGATAGGAGGATAATTTTTGTTTATCTGGAATCCAGAGATGAGACCTTTGTATTTAGCATTGGTGATGGTTCTAGAAAAGGATTCCATACATAGAATGAAAAGGTAGGGACTAAGAGGATCCCCTTGTCTTACACCCCTAGTAGGTTTGAAATAATAGCTGAGGGAACCATTTATGAGGATGGAAGAAGAGCTGGTGCTGATGCATTGGTGATAAGTTTACACCAACCATCTACAAACCCCATTTCTTTAAGATAGGTAGGAGGAAATTCCATTCAACCCTATCAAAGGCTTTGGACATATTTATTTTGAGACCCATGAGTTCTCTTTTTCCTTTATGTTTTCTCATGGAATGGATTATCTCATGAGCAATTAGGATATCATCTGAGATAAGCCTTTGTTGCACAAATGCAGATTGGTTTGGGGAGATGAGATTCTCAAGAAGGGGTTTTAGTCTGTTGGCCAAGACCTTAGAGATGATTTTGTAAGTTATGTTGCAGAGGCTGATTGGCCTAAACTAAGAGGGAGTAGTTGGGTGAGGGACCTTGGGAATGAGAGAAATGAAAGTTTGGTTGAGTCTAGTGAGCATATGGCCACTAGAGAAGAAATCTTGAACTGTTTTGACTATATCAGGACCAACAATAACCCATTTTTGTTGGTAGAAGCAAGCAGGGAACCCATCAGGACCTGGGCTAGAGTTCGGGGTCATTCCAAAGAGAGCACTTCTAATTTCTTGGAGGGGAAGAGACATGATTAGTCTAGAATTATCCTTAGCAGTAATGGTGGGAATCAAATTGATAATGCCAGGGTTGATATTCGGATTAGAAGAAGTGAGCAGGTTTTCAAAATGAAGATTGAGGCAATCAACAATTTTGGAGGTGCCTTCTACCCATCTGTTATTCTCATTATAAAGACCATCATTGTTTTTCCTTCCTTGCCTGATGACAGTATTTTGGTAGAAGAAGGTGGTGTTTCTATCACCTAACTAGAAGAACTTCTCATTTCCTTTAACTTTCTAGATTTCCTCCTCAAGATCATAAAGTTTTCCCATCTCAGTTTTAATATGAAAAAGATCAGAGTTATCCAATCATGTGGAAGGAATAGAAAGAATATTATTGTGAAGGATATTGAGCTTGGAAATGTTATCCTGAATGAGGCCAAATTGGGTTCCATTCCATAGACTAACTTCATGTCTAAAGAGCTACAGGAGTTTTTTAGTACCAAAGAGTCTTTTAGTCAAAGGGAGTAACGAGTTTCAACGACTGGAAGCGCTAAGTAAATGAAGGTCACGTCAAAGCCGTCCGAAGTCAGGGTGTGTTGTGTGACCGCTGTGTTGCTTTTGAAGAGAGATTGAATGCATGTGAGCCTTGAAATTGGTTTCCCCAGGTATGAGCAATGATATCCCTACAAGCTTGTTCTTTATGAAAGAAGCCAAAATATTTGAAAGGCTTTTTGTTCGAATAAGGTTGAATATCAGTGGAAAGTAGAAGAAAAGAGTGATCAGATCCAATTTGAGGTAAGTGCCTAAGTTTAGCATTTGGGAAAAGAGATATCCAGTCTCCTGAAGCTAGACCTCTATCAAGTATTTCCTCCACAAGGTCATTCCCCATTTTGTTGATTGGACCATGTGAAGGGAAACCCAATATAGCCAACATCCCTTAGACCAATGTTATTGAAGAGGTCAGAAAATTCTCTAATGGCAGAATCATTAGCATTATTCCCTCCTCTCTTTTCTTCAGGGAAAAGAATGACATTAAGGTCACCAATAATAAGCCAGGGAGTCTAATAGAATCACCCAAACTTTTAACTCTAGACCAAGAAGCTTGTTTCCTAGCATCCTTATAAAGGCTCCCATACATACATGTTAAAATCCACTCTGTCTTAGTACATTCATTCCAAATTCCACAATCTATTTGATTGCCATCTTTGTGGAGAATCCTCACTTTTATGCTAGTGTCCCAAGCAACAGCAAGCCCATCCGCAATGCCTATTGGGTTTTAAATAGAAAAATTATGGTAGTTATTGTTTTTCAAGACCTCAGACACATAATCCCCTTTGTTTTTTATTTCAGAAAGGAAAATCAGATTTGGGTTGTTATGGGATATCGATTTTTTGAGTTGCTGCCAAGTTTCCTTAGATCTAAGACCTTGGCAATTCCAATATAGGAATATAATGAACTGCCAGAAATAGGAAACATTTGGATAACAAAGGATACTCATGTGGTAGTGGAGTATAATAAAAAAATAATTTTTCAGGTAGATTCTACAAGACATGTAAATTCTAATTTTATGAGAGTTGGGTAGAGAGAATACCTGATTTCCTCCATTTTCCTGGGGGATGCTACCAGATTCAATGGCTTGATTTCCAGAGGTATCTTTAAGTTGATCCAAAGCTTTAGTCTTCAAACTAGGTTTCTTCTTATGGGCATATGTTTTTTGAAAGTGATTTTGATAAGCCTCGGAAGTTTGGGCTCCTTTATCAAATTGGAGATTGACCAAGTTAATCAACTTATCACAAGAATTTAAAGAATTGGGAGTTTGAGATTCAGATTCAGTTGCTGTCTTGATTTTTTTCTCTGAGAGGTGAATGGAAGAAGCAGGAAGGTTTTTCCTTTTAGGCTTCAAATTAGGGTTATGGGTTGGGATAACATTTTTGGGTTTTGGGGACTTCTTTCTGGACCAGGTCCTGAGAGGATTGAAAGAGATAGAGAAAATAGAGAGATTTTATGAATCAGATATAACGTGAGTGATAATGGATTTCTTTGATTCTAATCCCTGGGAGATGGAACCAGAAAAGGGGAAATTTGTTTGAATTTGGTTATCGTTTAAAAGTTGGATCATCTCAAAACCAAAAGGGTAAATCGGAGTTGGGGGGGGGGGGGGAGGAAATTAGATTAGATCCAGGGGGTAGATAGAGGTGGAAGGGAGAATGGGATTATGGGCTTGCTGAGCATGATTAGGGTAGTGTTTTAGATGGGATGTTGAGATTTTCATAAGAGAGGTAGAATTGAAAGGATTTGAAAGAGGATGGGAGATCTAGATTAGGAATATAGGGTAAAGAAGATGTAGTGGGGAAATTGAGATGTGGGTTGCTGGTAGATGGTAAGGGAGACCAAGCAAGGTTGGGAGACCAGGTGGAATGAGCTAGGATATTAGGCCTAGTGACAAGGGTAGGACTCCAACCTAAAGAGGGAAGGGAAGTGAGACGAATGATAACATGGTTGGGAGAGAAATTTTTATTGAGGTTGGTTAGAGGCATTGCTGGATCTATAGGTGGAGGAGGTATAAAGATAGGATTTTTTACTTTAAGAGTTCTGGTGGGGGGTACAAATGAGCTTGGTTCCTGATTTTGAAGGAGAGATGGGTTAGAGACCAAAGTGGAGGCAACTTGATCCCTTCTTTTTGAAGAACATTGTTCTTTGTTGTGATCCAAGGTTCTGCAGAATTTTACAAAGTCTGAATGGGTAAAGGGAGTAAAATAATTTTATCCATGTTTTGTTTCCATCCACAAAGCATTTAGTGCCACAAGGAAGACGATGTGTAACTTTTATATCCACCAGAGCTTCAACATATTTCTCATAGAAGTCTCTTCCATATGGATTTTTAAAGATAATCATTCTCCCTGCAGGTTGCAGGATAACCTCTAAAGTCGAATCCGTGATATATTCAGTTGGAACTCTTTTTAGGTGGATTCCTATCAGGACTTTATCAAAGTCTCTATCTTGAATTGTGTGTATTCCAGAGTTAGGAATTGGAATAACAGTAAGGATAGTTCCATTGAATAACCTGGGTTTTGGGAGAGAGACAACATTAAAGTCCCCTTGATCTTTGAATCTGATATAATAATGGTTTCTTTTGCGTTGAAAGGGAGAAATTTCGACTTCCCCTATGAGACCCCAAAATCTTTTGATGTAATGATATACCTCAGGAATAGTGACATTAGTAGTTCTTTGTAGTTTACCCAAAACACATAAAGAGCTATCTTCAATGGGTTTTGGCTTAAGGAGATTTGGGTTGAGGATAACAACATGCCTTAAAGAATCAGGAAGATTAAGGCCGTTTTCCATAACTGAAGTAATAACATCCACTGAAGGATTTTTTGAATTAGACATCCTGGTTGAGAGAGGGGAATGGAGAAATTAGAGAAAAGAGTGTAGGTGTTTCTGAGGAGAATGGTGAAGGAAAAGGAGAAAGTTATTCAAAAATATTAATAAGCCTGGGCGGGAATGATGAGTCAACAATCTTTTGCTAGTATAAGTAACATAGGAAAAAAAGTAAAGGAGATGTAATGGGACAATAAACCACATATGACAAAGTACACTGGTCGTACCTCTTGCAATTAATTATGGTACTGGATATGGCATCTTGAAGATGCAAACAAATATTATCCCGCATACAAGAAAGTGATGTGATATAGAAGAATTAATGCTGCTGAGATGCTCTGTGACAGGGTTTGAAAAGATAGCCAAAAAAAGAATGAGAAAAAGGCTTTGTTTTTTCAATTTATTTGTTATAGTAAGTTTAGGCATTGAGTGTTGACCATATTTTTTGGTGAAGCCAAAAGCCTTTGCAATGTCAGGGATTCCAAGAGGCGATTTGTTTGTTTCGAAAAGGGTGGGAAGAGAAAGAGCAAAAAAAATCCTTGATTCTGTGATCCGGTAATTTGAAAGATTCCGACTGATGAAATTGCGCCGGTTAAGTCCCATTGAATCTGGTAACATCCTGTCAAACAATGGAGACAAATCAAAAGTTAGATTGGATTTAAAAGAGCAATTAAATCGGGATTTAGGGAGATAGAGAAAGGTGGACATTAAATTCGTAATAAATGATTTGGAGGGAAAAGCCAGGGATTTTTGTTGCTTCATCTTTAAAAGGGGTGGAGAAGAAATCTAATGTAAGGTTTTCTGATAGAGAATTGGGAATAAACATCAAACAGATCATAGGGAAAAAGAGGGAGAGTATATAGAGAGGCAAAGGATAGAAGATAGGAAATGGAGCCAACAGGAAAAAGATCACAACCGGAAGGAAAAAGAATTAGAAAAAGAAAAAGAAAAAGATCTCCTCCAGTATTTAAATCGTGGATGCCATCTGAGGGGGTGCAGATGATAGCACAACCAAATGGAGTCATGCTTCCAATAAGAGGACCAACCTTCATATTATAAATTGGAGGAGAGCAGGAAGGGATGGATTCATAATCAGAGGAGGAAGTGTAGGAGGTTTTTGAAGTGATCAATATCAGCGATGATGAGGCGGAGGAAGACGGAGGGGAGATGGAAGAGGAGGTGGGAACCATTCTATCATGAAGTTTACGGAATGGGTGGGAAGCTAAGAAGGAGGCACTTGAGAAGATTATTACTCCTCTTCGGAATCAAAAAGGACATAATTGAATTGGGGTCAGAATAACTATGGAAGCCATAAAAAGATTTTGGGAGATCTTCTTCCTATAATAGAAAGTAGGGATATTTACATTGGGGGTTCTTAAGTTTTTGCTTGATTGAAGGGGTCGATATGTTGTGTAATCGTTAATCTTGTTTCTTTTGATTTTTGTATGGGTAATGGGAATGGTGGTTTGTATGGAGGATATTTTTTCCTTGGTGATTTTCTTGTGTGATGGAGTTTGTGTTTCTTGGTTTCTTGGCTTTTGATCTTCCTATAGTTCGTGGTTTCTCTGAGATTATTTTTGTGGTTCTTGTTGAGGTTTCTTCATGGTGATGGAAACGGATGGCATGAAAGATGAGTTAGCAAGTTAGCCATAGAACAAGAAAGCGCTAGCAGACTAGAGGGAAAGGGCTTCATATGCCCTAGAAAAACTTCAGTTGCTTTTTTTAACAACCAATCGATGGTACTACTTCATTCGTCTGTTCCACCGGTGTTATAACTGTATTTAGATTGGGTGGAATCCATAAGACCTCGATGAAATTCATTTGAGTTGGTTAATTCCACGTCCTATAACAGGATGGGAAAACAATGAGATATTATGGTGATAAATTTCGTGGTAAGAAACAAAATGCTGAAATGGATGTGGTGGATCTGCGGAAACTACTATTCGATGTGCGCAAGCCATTGCTGCTGATGATCGTATGACAGCTAGTTAACTACTGAAGCATATGAGACTATATTCTTCCCCTTTTGGAGATGGTTCAAAAAGGTTAGCACATTGCTTTTGCTGATGGTCTCGAGGAACGTTTGGATGGAACCGGGAGCCAGATTTAGTCAACTCTTCTAAACAAGAAAACATAAGCTTCTGCGTTTTTGAAATCTCAGCACCTCTTTATGGCAACAATCCCATTTAAGAAGGCGTCAATTTTCTTTGCAAATCAAACAATAAGTGATTTGGTTGAAAATGCTACTATGCTTCACATAGTAGATTTTTGAATCCTCTTTGGTTTCTAATGGCCTTTAGAAAAGAAAGGGTGGCCCTCCTAAACTTCGGATTACTAGGATAAATTTTCCTTAACCTGGTTCCACCCCAGCTGATAGGGTTGAAGAAACGGGTCGTCGGTTAAGAGACTATGCCGAGGAATTCAGTGTCCCATTTGAGTACCATGCAATCGCTCAGAAATGGGAAACCATTCAACTGGAGGATCTCAAGATTAATAAAGATGAAATTCTTGTTGTCAACTTTGTGTATCAAGCTAGAAAACTACTTGATGATACTGTCATATCGGACAGTCTAAGGAGTGTTGTTCTGAAACTCGTAAGGAAGGTGAATCTTAATGTTTTTGTCCATGGGGTTACGAATGGTGCATACAGTTCCTATACTTCCTTACACGGTTCCGGGAAGCTCTCTTTCGGTTTTCTTCTATGTTCGATTTGGTTGAAACTAATGTCCATTGTTAACATCCTGGGAGATTAATCATAGAGAGATATCTTCTTGGGAAGGCGGCTTTTAATGTTGTAGCATGCGAGGGATCAGAGATGGTTGAGAGGCCAAAGACATAAACAATGGCAAGTAAGAGTAAGGACTGTGAGGGGTGGGTTCATGCAACTCCCACTGAACAAGGATATCGTGAACAAGGCGAAAGAAAATGTAAAATCGTTCTACCACAAAGATTTTGTTGTTGATGAAGATAGCCAGTGTATGCTTCTGGGATGGAAAGGGAGAGTTATATTTGCCCTTTCTTCTTGGAGGCCCATGTAAGACTTGTGTTTTGTTAGACTGTGATTCGTGTAAAGGTTTTTAAGGCTTGTGTCCCAGGGAGCCAGATTATGAGGTAATTTCAAAGCATCAAGCTGTAAGAATGCAAATTAATGTAAAGTTAGTCGCATTAAAAATGATATTCTACTTCTAGATTAAAAAAATGATTTTCTTTCTTGGTTAGGCAAAGTAATCCTGCCGACGTAAGATTGTTGTACTCCCTTTGTTTCATAACAATTACAATTAATTGGTTCAATAACCCCTAAAACCATTTTTACAGGTCTAGAGGACAACCAAAATAACATACTTCTCTATTATCCTAAAATCTAAAAGATACTGCTTAAATAACTAAATTCGGTCATTCCACCCAAAGTTTATCTTTTGAGAGAACTAATTTTTACATTAGGTGACCAAATTATCCTTTTTAATTTTTTCGTCAATTCTTTCCCCTTCCGGAGATCATGAAGTTGAGGTGGAGACGAAGATCCAACTATTCAAAAAAAGATCACACAAAGCAAGTGTGTCGCATTTGATACTGACAATTTCTCTCTCTTTATTTCCTTCTTCTTCAAATTGATTACAACATCAACAAGGGTTCTCTCAATCTTATAAAAAATTTAGTTTCATTCTTATTGTTATCAGATTCAGTGGAATTCTTTGAAGAATCAACTTATATTGTTTCGTGTAATTAGATTTCAATGTATTTATTATTGTGTTGTTCTTTAAATTGCATCTAAAATGTTTGATTTTTGTTCGAAACCAAGTGGTAACGTATTCATGTTAGCGAAGAAAAAAAGATCATGATCAACATTAAGAATATTTGGATTAACATCCAACAATTCAATTCCATCTACTTAGTACTACTATTTCTACTGTTGTATACCTCTGCACAAGGCGACAAGGATAATTCATGAATTCTAGACCTCTACACCGGTAATCAAACAGAATTGGTCAAGGATTTGTTTTGGTTTTCTTACCGGAAAAATTGAGAGGAAGGATAAATACATAGGAAGACAGTATTGAGTGTAGTTGGTATTGAAGATAAATAGTGGTTGATTGATGAACGATCAGAATTTTTATGAGTTTAGGGAACATGGGTTTTGTTTAGATTCGAATATGCAGGATCATTAAGCTATAACAATTAAAAAAAAAAAAGGAAGATTCAACTTGAAGGCAAACAAGATTTTACACTTGACCTTCTCGATAAAAGTCCACATAGGAGCTTTTTTCTCCTCTCTAAAATCAATCTGTTCCCCACCTTCTTTTGCTTCCTAGAATTCATAATGACTATTGATCATGTATTAAACCTGGATGAAACCAGTTTCGTCAAAGTTTAAACATAAATGAAAATAATTCAACCGAATCTAAAACAGGATGCAACCAGTTTCATACTAGTTTAAACACGGATGAAAACAAGTTCAACCGAATTTAAAACATGATGAAACCAGTTTCATACTAGTTTAAACATGGATGGAAACAAAAATAACCAAATCTAAAACAGGATGATACCAGTTTCATACTAGTTGAAACATGGATGAAAACAAATTCAACCAAATCTAACATAGGATGATACCAGTTTCATACTAGTTTAAACATGGCGGATGAAAGTAAATTCAAGTCAGATTCATCCTAGCTATTTTTCAAATTAGCTAGTATAAACCGGGATGAAACAATATACACCATTGGTTAAACCTGGATGAAACTTGTTTCATCCTAGTATAAACTTGGATGAAACCTCGTAACCATATATTAAAGCTAGATGAAACCAGTTCCATTCTAGTATAAACATGGATGAAACTATATACATCATATATTAAACCTGGATGAAACCAGTTTTATCTTAGTATAAATATGGATAAAACCACTCTGTAAATTAAACCCAGATGAACCCATTTTCATCTTAGTACAAACATGGATGTAACCATGTGCATCTGGTTTAAACATGCATTGATTCTTGGACAATTCTAAATTAGGGCAAAAAAAGGCAAACTTAAAATAAAATTATGGAAAATAAAATAAATAGTGGTGATGACTGCGATGAAATTGATGTTACGGGTACTATCGTACTGGTACCTCTCATGATGGTATCAACTATCAACCTGACATGGAGATAAATCTACTATTTTTTGGGGTTAATCCCATTAAATTAAGAATCATCTCATCAGTAATTAATGAGCTTAATTTATGACATTAAGTTTTGATGATGGTTTCAATAACAGGTAAAAAACATGTGTGTAACCATGATGAAGTTGATGGCGATAGTGGGGTGGGGGGTTAGAAACTATGATGGAGTTGGTGACAGTGGTGGTGATGGTGATGGTGGTGGTAACCGTGAGGGGGTATGTGAAGGCAGTGGTGGTGTTGACTATGAGAGGAGTTGGTGAAGGCAGTGATAGTACTGACCATGAGGGTGGTGGTAACTGCGAGGGGATTTGATGATGGTAGTGGCGGTAGGGATTTCGTGGAAACTAAAATCTTGATGATCTATACGATGGTGGCGGAAGAAACTTAAAACATGATGTTTATGGCGTCCATGGAGAAAGAGAGTGAAAAACGAAAATTAAATCTGTGTTTTTTCGATGATGTAGATAATGAAGATAATGATATAATAGTCAGCATGATGATTATGTGGAATTTGTCCATTTAAGCCAATTAGAAAGTTTAGCCGTCCACTACAACCTGTTTTAAAGGTTTTTCGGGTATATTACCCATTTTCTCTAAAAATTAAGTTATTCATTTAAAATTTTTGTTTTAAAAATTAAGTTATTTAATTAAACAAGACAATATTTCTAAAAATTATCATTTTGATTGATTATTGTTATACAATTTTAGTATAATTTAACAGTAATTTTTATATTTATTACGTAGGTGTTTAAAATGATTTCCAACGATATAAAGTTTATAAATATCGATGTCATAGTTTGAGAGGTATGTCATTTTTAAATTTTACAATTTCCTTATCTATAAAAATATAATTGAAAAAAGTACTTAACAGTATCCTCTTTTTTTATTTTCTTAAAAATTATATAAACTTAAAATAGTTCAACTTTTATAAAACGGAGAAGTACATTATATAATTTTACCTTATTTGAAGATTTTGGAAGAATTCATGGAAAATAAAATGGCTCTGTTTTCTGGTAGTAAAACTTTATGGGTTTACATTGTAGCCTTGCATTTTCATATTTCTCTTCTCAGTCAGTAGTAATTGGTTGGATGCCTTATAGTGGATCTAAACTAAACAAGTATGTTGCCCTACAGTGGAGCTAAATAAATATATTCAGAAGCATAAGGATATGTGTTGGAACAAAATTTATTTTGATCGTAAATTCTTTTAGAAAAAATCCAAAAGTATTTTATCCAAAAAATAGATCTTGTATGAATCCAAGTCCGGTGTATTTCGGTGGGAAGTATTGTTTGTGTGTAAAAGTCATAGTAATCATTGTCTAAGAGTTTTTCTTCTCACATAAAAGTGTGTCGACTCAAGAATCATATTAAGAGTCTCAAAAATCTTAGCAATACGGAAGATATTTATCTTTAGTTTATATGGGACTAAAGATTTCATTTCATTCACAATAGTGAAAATAGATAGTGAACCTTAGTGGTAGAAAACCCCATGCATGGTAGGAAACAGAAGGCTAAAGGGGACGTGGTGGATTTGCGGACACTACTCATTCACTGTGCACAAGCTGTTGTTGCTGATGATCGTTGGACTTGTTGGGAAATAAAAAATGGTTATTACTAAAATTAATAATTTCTTACTTAAATTAATTTTTGTTACTTTAATTAGCTTGATGGGTGCTAGGAACACTAGTCCAAACTTGGGTGGAATTAAAGCCATCCATTTTCACTTCTTAGTGAATGTGAAACCTTTGATTTATCCCACATTGGGTAAATCAAGGAGGAAGTTCATGCATATTACCACAAATTTTCTATAAAAGGAAAAGAACTAGTGGATTGGATATGGACTTGGGAAATGGACTAGTGGGCAAATGTATACATGTGCGGTGCTTCGCACCGAAGCACCGCAGGCCGCGGGCTTGCGGAGCTTGCGGTGCTTGCGTGTGCTTTTGCGTGTGTTTTTGGCGTGAGCCTTGGCGCGACCCATGGTGCGACCCTTGGTGCGACCATTGGTGCGACCATTGGTGCGAGCCTTGGTGCGAGCCTTGGTGTGAGCCTTGGTGTGAGCCTTGGCGTGAGCCTTGGCGTGAGCCTTGGCGTGAGCCTTGGCGTGTGCCTGGCGCGTGCTTGCGTGTGCACACGTGTACCCATCAATGAGAAAACGTTTCTTTATTTTTAAATAAATATTTTACCGTTTTGAATTAAATGAAAAATAAAATCATAAATATTTTTTAATAAAAG